>JAPYZO010005841.1:2079-15127 GCA_030522905.1 Torymus flavipes | reverse complement strand
CTAGTATCTACGCACCCGGCGAATAGGTAAAATATCGCCTAACACGTCGACCAGGCACTCTTCAACGCTCATAATGAAATTCGCAAATCATTCATTTCTGACTAATGCTGTGAGCTTCACTTCGTTTCTCCAGAATATCTAATAGAATGATACGGTGTTGTCATCTACGTCGACGCTCTCATTCTTTCATATCTTGACGGCATTTTTGGACAAATTAATTTGTAAAATTAATTAAAATGAATGTCTCCGTCTTGTGGGTAATCATATCCATGTCGGTCAGTGTATCTATCACTTAGATTTTGTGCATTCCGATTCTCATCGTCTACCGCCTCAACAGATGCTCCTCCGGCAATGAGGTTATGGCCATATCTCACTGCCAGGTGGAGTGGCATGAATTGTCGACAGTTCTCCGCATCCACGATGGCCCCTTTGCTGATGAGATCTTTGATGACGTCAGGGTTTTTTACCGGTCATTACCGACCAGTGCAGCGGGCTGCCACGCACGTTACAATTTGCTCCGCGATTCATAAGAAAACGCACGCTTTTATCAGAATTAAAAAATTTTGAGTCCTTCGAAAGTTATGAAAGCTTAAAATTGTGTTGATTATGTTCATTTCTTTTAGAGAAAAAAAAATAATTTTCTAAAAAAGTGCGTTTTTGTTCTCGTACGATAACAAGAGTAAAAATCAATAAATCGTTTTGCAACTCGGCACAGAGGTAGCTTTTTTTATAATTGAAAGATCGCTTCTACAATTGAAACAACACACACGCGGGCAATAACACTTTTAGTAACGGTGGGGCTGATCTGTTCCCCGCCTATAAAACCAACGATTGTCGGTGCATTGCGCATTTTCGTCTCACTCTCGAGTGTCCTGCAAAGAGGGCAGACGTGTTGCCCCCTTTTAAGAAAGTAAGGTAACTTGGGGTATATTTTCTTTCTCTTTCTGTAAATGCATTGGGACCAAATTGTAAAAAAGACTTTAAAGAATACTAAATATACAACCAAGAAAAAATTGGGAACGCCCCAAGTGTGATATTGGATTTGTAGGGTGCAAAAGTTAAAATATCCGTTTTGGCCAAATTATCTGACATGTCATCTAATTCGGCTAACATTGACAAAAATAGAATAAATTATAGTACATTACGATACAAGTGCGGGAAAGTAGATTTTCGTCTCGTGTGACGTTTACACCCGAGCGAAGCGAGAAAAAAAAAAATTATTTTTAATATTACTAATAAACGAAATACTTGCTTTTTTGACTTTAAAGACGCCCGAGTCGTTGAAATTTGGTAATAGAAACTTGCATAACAATATAGTGATTATTTTTAAACAATTAAAAACTGTAAAAAACGTGTATATTTTGCATATTTGGAAGCTGGCGACATCTTTTATTTAAGCTTTCGAATAAGTGAAGATAGCGAACTAGAAAAATGGCCGAATTAGCGAAGTGGCCGAATTACCCTGACTTAACTCACTATCGCATGATGATATTGTTTGACACTATTATACTGTACCAAATCTAGTTATAAAAAAAAACTATTAAGAACAGATACAAGCTCAATAAAAGACAACAGCCGAAACCCCCTTCGCGCAAAGAGTTTCTATTTACTCGATAAAATAACTCAATATAGATACACGGCGTGTAGTGAAAAAAGAATTGGTTATGAATCACGATAGAGAACTCGGGAAACGACTATTGTCCCGAAAAAAAAAGAAACGCTGGTATATATACCTATGTACAATACGAACGTGATCGAAAAAAGAGGAGAACGACCGGCACACGCGGGGGGGAAATACGTCCACGCACACAGACAGGCGGAGAGAAATCGCGCTTATGCGCGGCTGCCGTGGAAAACAAAAATAAAGAGAGTACAACACCATGAGGCCATCGCGTATTAGGGGGCGGCAGCTTAATGGGCGTATGTACGGCACATATGCTCGCTAGCGGTATATATATATATATATATATACGTGTATCGACCACTTTGTTTCTTCTCTTTTCCGCCGCCGCCGCCGCTATACATGCAGAACACACGCCGTATGGTCGATATTCCGCGCGAGGATATATCACTTGTATGTTTGTGTATGTATACCTATACGTATAGACGCGAGAACTAACGCGCGGCAGCCAGGAGATGTTGTTCTTGGCGGCGATCTTTAATCGATTGCTGAGGCAGGTTTGTGTAGACGCGCGGCCGAGTTCTGGCCGATTGGCGTCGTCGGGGTTAGTGTATTCTATATGCAAGGGAATGGATTGAAAGGCGATGATGGCGGTAGCAAAGTATTGGCTGTTCTGTTGGGTTATGATTATAGAGAAGTAAGTATTTTTTCAGTTTTAGAAGAGGCTTCGGATATTGAGAGAATGACATGTGTTCATCGTTTAATTTTTTTATTAACTGTTGCTAGTCACATTAAGTCTGTTAAAAAATGAACGTTATGCTATTATTGTTGCCAATTATTCTATCGATATGCATATCCTAAAATAAGTACATAGTCGGAATTACGTATTCAATATGTTAAACTTATATGTGCGATATGAATAGAGATTAATGCAAGTATTTATTGTAAAATCTATTTTAATCAAAGTGCATAATGGATACATTAAAGTGGCAATTGAGGGGTAAAACGTTCTTATCAATATGAAATCGGATATGAGATTTTGACGACTAGCTTAATAATGGAAAGTGATAATGGTATTATTAACTCGAGTGAATATAATATAACCAAATACAATATAAAGTCTAAGGAATTCTTATGCATAAGTAAAAATAATTCTTTTTAGATTTCTTTGTTGAGTTCAAACTTTTCGATATAAATGTTTATAGAAAATTTACTAATAATTTATACGACATTTTTTATGTATTTATATATGCACTTCTTATATGGTTAATAATGGAAACTATATAAGGTTTAGCATTTCATAATAAGCTTATATTGTAATAAAAAGGAATAAATAGCAAAAATTATACTGTAAATTGTTGTAACTCCAAAATATGCTTGAATACTTGAAAAAATGACCACGATTTATGGTAACAAATTTTAACTTTTCTAGCAACTTTTACGATTCTTGTGAGAGCTTTCCGCACGTGACGTATAATATTTTTTCCAGAACATCGAGTTCGTCCCACTTCTATAAGACGTCATCACAATTTCAAAGAAATCAAGCCAATCAAGAAGTATATATATATAGACGTTGGGAAAGAGCCGCTATCCGACAATCCCCTCGGCCCCTAATTATAGATTGATCATAACTTTTCACTCACAAAGACGTGTGTCTGTACCTGGTGATGTGGCCGGTTGTTCGGATGGGGGCTGGGCATGTGCGCCCCGTGATGATAGACCGAGACGGGGTCGTGTTTGAGGGGCATTGGCGTGCCGCCGTTGTGCTTGCCGAGGTCGGCCGCCAAGGCCTCGGCGCGCGACAGCAGGCCGTCCTGCAGGCCGCTGTTCAGCCCGCCGAAGATGTCGCCCTGCGAAAATGGTAAAAAAGATATTTTTAGTTGGCTGCGTTTGGCAATTTTTGCGGCAATTTTTAATTTTTCTCGTGTATAAATATATAAAAATACATTTAGTAATTATTTCTTCTCCATCAGAGGATGACGAGATAAATGAAGATATTATATATGCCACTGATGGCTTTGAGTAAAGCGATATTCTTCTGATCCGTATTGCATTGCGACAAAACGGAGTCTACATATTTTATTAGCTTTGAGACGTAGATTGGTATTCTTAGTTTTTAATGAAGAGTCCGTACATATTGGCTTCTTATTAATTAAGTGGAATATTTAATTAGGACAATGAGAATTTTCTTATAATGATGCGATACTTGAATGCGACACGTATATATTTTAATTTTACTTTTTTTTTATTGAATTTTTCAAAGCCACCGAGGTTGGAGAAAACGCGAATGGTATTAATAATAAATGACTAAAATGCATAAAATTGCAAGTTGAAAAATTTTAAATTACTGCTTTTTGCATGTCTATTTGTATCGGGGGTGGGGTAATTGTTCTGAATATTCCTTTTTTACGATCAATTTAATGGGCATGACTATTAATATGCTAATTACATATTTTATTTTATATTTAACTAATAATTATTGATCGTAAAGTGAGAGTAACATGTATTCTGAAGTGAAATTTAGAACAAGTAATAAATTGTCAAATCGCATAATTATATTGACATTCTTGAACTGATTCCAATAACTCGTATAAAAACAATGTATTTAATATAAAATAAGACACGCGCCGCATGACCCTCACATATGTAAATTAGAGCACGAACAAATTGACAGTCTAACATATTTACCCCACTTTAGAATTTTGTCAAATTTAATTTGATACAGAAAATCAGTGCACAAGAATCAGCATTATTATATTATTGGACAATTCAACGTCAACGAGCCTTCATATACATATATATAATTCGTGCGGAGTCGTCTCGGCTCAACGATATTTCCTGACCCAAATACCCGTCGGCTTGTCTTGGACTGACCCAATTTCCCGCTGCAAAAATACCATTCCGGTTGGTCGATTTCGTTTATGTCTCGTGGAATTGTCGTCGTAGCGCGTGGCCCCTAAGAATATTTAAAATGATGAAACGATGTTTTTTGTTCAATTACACGATATTTGCGTGCCATATATATATATTTATAACGACTTTGAACCCGATGGTTAAAAGTGCTTGACGCATATGCGAAAATGAGAAAAAGCTGCGATGCAGAGAGAGTGTATGACACGGTACTAAAATAACACATATAACCGACCTGAATTATCAAACAATTACATTAGTTAAGAAGGTTGACACAAACAAGTCACGTGAATAAATATAGACAAGGAAAGAGGACGTTTGCATTTGATTGATGAGTAATTTTGAATAAACTTTGAAAAAAATTTAATTGATCAATTGATGTGTAAAGCTTTATCTTTGCTATAGAAAACATATTCTATAATTCATTGGTTTCGTAACTACCCTATGGTAGACAATTAGCTCCGCTCTCTAAGCTTGTAGATATACATTACCTAAATTTCTTACGTAAAAAGAACTGTTAACTATAATCTATTGCTAAAAACTCGTTTCTTTTTCCAAGTAATTTAAGCAATTTTTTTAGCCGAAAAAGTTTTGGGGTGATTGATTTTTCTAGAGATGCGTCGGCCACATTTGAGATAATACGCGAATGTTTGAGCTCAATGAAAATCCTTACTGTTCTTTTCAACTTTTCAGGTTCATTTCACTTAACAAAAACTATTAATAATTTAAAATCTAACACCTTGATACAATGATACAATTAGTTTTCACGAAAACAAATACGATCCGGACGAAGCACACACTACACACGTTGTATACAACATATATATCTTAAGCAGTGACGTTCATACCGGAGTGTGCAGCTAACTTTAAACTAAAAATGAACCATATTCTGAAAATCTAGCTATAATCAATAGGTATAGAATACGCTCAAGATTCCATCAGGGTAGACGAGAAAGTTTAAGCAATCTATGTCCTAGGCGTATACAATACACATCTTAGCTCCAATACAACAAACCTCTTCTTTACCATTATTACAACACCTCGTGTCGATATATCTCACCTTCGCGGGAAAAAATTGCCTCGTTAAGCGAGCAGTGGGTTTTACCGGGAATCGGAGAGGACGTTGAACAGCGCTCACCGGCTCAATAACGAATGGTAACCTAGTTATAGCTTTGTATCCTGCTACACGTGTGCGCTTGTATATGTACACACTCGCGGAAAGAATTTGATAGAATTTGTCTATTTTCGGCGGCGAAAAATGTACACAACCTCCGCCGCGTTTGTCTTCGCGGAAAGCCGCGAGATAACTTATTTATAAGGATAATTTGCGCGCCGGGCGGAAGCCGAGTTTGTCATAGATGTGTCGGATGAAATATGCAAGCTTGTATCGTTTACGCGGATGAATATTTAGCGGCGGATAGGGGCCGATGCGAGAGTTTTAAAGGTGGCGGGTGCATGAAAAATGCAGTAACCCGCGATGCCCGATTAATGTTTCAGCGAAATTGAAATATTCAATCACTACATTTATTTACATTTGATGGCGTGTGCGCCTGATGACAATGTGGAGCTTGTGCGGGTCACGAAATAAAGGGCAACAACAGCCGGACGTGGAGTAATTTTCATACTTTCGCAAATATTAATTAGCATTAAATATGCAATCCGCGGGCGATTATATTATTGGATTCGTTGTCTAGGGGCCGGTTAACATGAAAAATTTATATAATATATTGCATGTTTGATCGGGCGAAAAGGGATACGGCGGAACGAAAAACTTTAAGCGGGCGCATATTATCGAGTCTGCTATTAATATAGGATGAACCAGACGGAGTAATTGATTCGGTATATATATTTATTTTCCGCGGGGGTTATAATTCAATTATTTATAAAGTCATATAATTAATATAATTGACAACGGCAAGTATAGATTCATTTATAATGCTCGAGAAAGTAATTTTCGTATATACAGCTAAAAGTTTTTCGAGGTAAAGAGTATTTGTATTTGGGTCTGATTTATTTTTGCCATTTTCCCATTGCATTAAGTATAATTTACATTTAATATTTATAATATATCAAAATCTCGAGCTCCCATTTCAATGTAAGAATAGCGCGCTCGACCATTCTATAATACTTGATTAAAAAGTTTGATGTATTTTTCACAATAGTACTTATCCAAATTGATGTTAACATGAATCATTTTTGAAAAATTACAGTAATATATAATATACTTTTAAATGCACTAAAAATGTTAATTTCAAGTCCTAATATTCTACTTCATAAATTCCTATAACGATAATCCTTTTGCTAACATCTAAATACTCTTCATTTAACCAATTCAATATGTTCAAAAGTAAAGTACAGAATTCACGCGCAAAAGGCATGCATCCATTTTGAATTGCGCGTGTGCGATATAGGTATGTCCACGGGCCCTCGCGATCAATGTTTCACAGGTGAAAAACACGCGCGGGCGGGATTGCGCTTCGATTATTTATGAGCTGTACTCCTTTCCGCTTTCGCCCGCCGAGGCTCCCCAGTACAGAGAGCAGATCTGTGGGCTATCGACGGTCAGTTGGTAAGTCTATTGCTTTGGCGAAGGTTGCAAGTGCTAAGGGAGTCGATGGATATATACAAGGAAAATCTATTTGTCCAGGAATTATAGCAGATTCTTACTGAACTTTATCCAGTACTGACTGCTATACTCAAATAATTGACTTTTCTGTAAAAACCCATTGCTTGTATTTCGATAGTTTATGAATATATTATTATTATTGAGTTCAAAATTTTCAGGAATACAAAAAGAAATTTCCGTATTATAAAACAGTTTTTGACTTAAAAAATAAAATATCTGTATAAAATTAGAGAAATTACGGCATTATCTTTAACGGAGCCGAATGCAGCTAAAGAGGACAAACCGAGGGTCATTCACACCGTGAATTCTCATCGTTCCAGCGCATTATTCGCCCTCCCGGTCAATTACTCACTCATTCCTTTTAAAAGAAAACACATCATGGCACAGCACGACTAACAGCAGCGATAAATAACCGCGCGCACGAGAGCATAGTGGAAACTCGAATACCCCCTCAGATCCGTCACTCTTACCGCGTCCACTCTTCCCCCGCAGCCCTAAGTACACCTCCCACAGAGCGCTAAACTCCGAAAAAGCTTCCTTCCGCCCGCGTGTAGTAGACGCATGAGCAACAGTCCAAGGGCTCTACGCGTGCCGCGCCGCGCGCTAACAGGCCGATAAATCTCTACACCCTCGCGCCGGACCGGAAACGGATGCGGAAGCCGAGATACAGATCGCCCTTATTAAGGCCCGCGGAGGCAGTTAACACTCCCCCACCACGTTATTATACACACGTATATACACACACACCTGTGTATATATACTTGTTGCTGCAGTTCTCGCTTAATGGAGTCATTTTTCTGCGGGCGCGGCGCGCGCGCGCAGGAGTTAAGGATTAGCCAATTACGATTGAATTACGGCGGGGGAGCCGCCTCGGAAGATTTATCGTTTCGCTTTCGCGCGCCGGATTATCCCCGGGCTATATACGAAGGAGCAGAAGAACGAGAAAGAGAGTAAGAGAGAGAGAGAGAGAGAGAGAGAGAGAGAGAGAGAGTTGATAAAACGAGCGTCGCGGGCCTGGGAATTTCGAGGGAGAGAGTAATGCGAGTCATTAGCCGATTAAAAATGGTGGCTTTGTAATTGCCAAGGCCCGGTGATTTTTCATCCGGGGCGAACCGTGCAGCTGCGCGCGCTCGCGCGGATAGTTAAGTGGGATTTTACGGCGCGCTGATGGGATGTGATTATGAGGTGTTAATTCCGCTCGGCTACGCTATACGTGCGCGCGAATTTCTCTTGCTGTCCGTGCTTTGAATAGGTCTATTTCTTAAATGGCGATACGTTGTATAGTTCTATTTGTATAAACAGTTGAATATCTCGATTAAGCTGGAATAGGTAGATTTTGGAAATGTCTAAAAATTCATTTTTAATGCAGTTTTCATGTAGCAGATATTAAACATTTTTAAGCTTTTAATTTGATATGTATTTGTAACACAAGTTTTTCTTAGTAAAATCTAGTCATTCTCATTTTAATAAGTGGACTTTTTTACGCATTCAGCTTGTACAGAATACGCCACTTTGTAAATTAAAGCTTTAAAAGAAATGTCTAGCGCGCGTGATATCTATATGTTGGAAACACAGGATTATCATTAGCATAATAAGATTAAATGCACTTAGAGCGGAAAAATTAGCGTAATAACAGTGTGTGTCAGTTTTTACCCTATACTGCACTCGGCAGCAATCGTTTTGAAATTTTAACGAGAAATTCCAGCGTAACTATACAGTAACAACCGGCTTTCAAGCACAAAAAATGTTCAAGTCGTACATTCGAACCCGCATACAAAACGAGCTTCGACGATGTTCAGTTAGCGTCGCAAAAAAGCGTCAATGGGCCAATTTAAACTTTGCCGATAAAAACTCCGCCGTCTGTACTTTCCGAAAACATAAGCACGCGTCAGGACTTTATTAGCTACCGAGACGATTTCAATCAGCGGCTAAATGACGGAAAAAATATTTTTTTTTCCGATGCGTGGCTCGTATGCTTTAACAGGTGAGTGAAGAATCCTGCCGCGCGAGACTGCAATTTTGATAGAAATAAAGTAATTATTGGCCAGACATAGCATTGCTCGCTTTATTCTAAAAATATTGAAAATGTGCATTTTAATATTTTCCAACGGCTTTTGAAAATAACTTTGATTTGTCAATATAATCAATTTGCAAAAGTCAATTTTAGAAAATTATAGTCACTTTCGTCTTTGCTTCATTCCAAATCTTAATAACGCACATTTCCTAAATTATACAAAGTTGAAATATTATATATATGCTTATATATGAAGAAGACAATTTGGCCCGTTACTATCGAAGAGACTTATTTTCGTACCCGCTCTTCAATTATATTTGAAAATTTGGGATTGTTGGAAAATTTTTCCCCCTCGTTATATTAAGACGCAGAACCGAAACATCAATCTATTCATTAAAATAAAACTTTCACGTGGTCGAGAGTTGAAAAATTAAGCGAGAGACAAATCAGGTACCGCCAATCTTTCTCACGAACGGCTCTTCGGTATTCAAGAGCGCATTTTAGACCCAGTAAAAAGACACCGCTGCGTTCACCGCGAAAGAGATACGCCAGCGCGTGCAGACGCCGCGATGCTCGAAACTTCGGATGGCGTTCATTGGGTCACATTACTAAACCACGAGTCAAAGCTCGCTCTCTCTCTCTCTCTCACCCTCCAGCAGCCATCAATTATTGAAATATCTGCGTCGCGATGAGTTTTTCTAAAAATGTGCCCTCCTCGGTGCCGTCGCTCTGCTATGTTTTCGAATAAAAAAACCCACTCACAGACACACACACACAGACTCTCACCTTTGATTCGATTTAGTCACCTCGGCCGCGGCCGGTTAATTGATTCCAGCGACGGTTTATTATAAACGCGACGCTCATTACGCTCTTCTGGCCCCGTCTCGCTTTTTCCCTCACCTCTCTCTCTCTCTCTCTCGCGGGTCGATTTTATCTCTCGTCGGAGCGAAATTGGCGCCATAATAGACGGCGACAGTCGACGGCGACGGCGGCGGACGACCACGAACTGGGACGATTATCCGTTATTTCCGTCGAGGGGAAAATTCAATAACCTACATCGACGCGATTGAGCGAGTGAGCGTGAGCGCGCGCGCTCTCGACGTCTGCTGCTGCTGCAGCGCACGCTCGTGAATAAGTTAAGTTCGGCTAGGAAAATTCATTACGCCGACGAGTGTCTGCCGCCGCGTGTCAGACTGCGAGCGAGCGCGAGAGACAGTACATACCGTGCGCGCGCTATTTTGTGTTTGACTATATTTGTATTAGAGCTGGGTTGAGTTGAATTTGTGTGTATAGACAGGGTGCTTTTAGATACCGGAAAATGAGCGCGTCTTGGAAGGAATAAACGTTTTGACTTCTGAGGTGGTCTTTATATTGAATTTTACGGTATCCGGTTGTTGGTTATTGTCTGGGGCACAGTAGGTAAATTTATACTCACTGAAATGTAGAAAGGAAATGACGAAACGCATGATTTAGTGTGTATATTTCAGATATTCGAGTATTATTTTACATTATAAGGCCGATAAAGAACCTTTTTCGCGCACCTTGGCGTGAAGTATTGTGTTTATTTCCTGATTTCAGGGAATAAAATGCTACAAGTGCACGCTCCTAGGTTCCTCGCGGGAGTCAATAGCTTACTTTACTCCCTAGATGCATAGCGAATACTATTACGAATGAAATTGCACATTATATCATGCATATAGAATTAAATAATCAAGATCGGAATTCGGTGAAAAATAAAGGAAATATCTGGTAAAAAACAGAAAAACCTTCAGAATCTTTAAACTTCAATTTGTTGTTAATTAATTGCTTATTTTTCGCTATTTATCTTTTTTACTAATTCTTTTTGTCATCCACTCTTCTTGAATTCATTGTAAACCGCGAATGACAACGATAATTTTGAAAAACTTCAAAATAACTTTAAATAACGTGAAATTCAATGTAGGTATATATTGTAATTGACTCCGGCATTCCCTTAAATCTAGGATTATATTTTAACTAGAAACCATGAAATTGGATTTTCTTTTATAAATATATGTGTAATTCTTTTTGTTACACTACCTAAAGTATGGAATCAAAAACTAACTTACTTAATCATATAGTGTAGTATAAGCAGAGCAGGGACTCGCACAACATCAGTGCTGTACACGAGACGCAGAGGATTCCGCAATGACTATATTTCTTACAATTTTCACCCATGCACAGCGATCTATCTTTACAACTATCTAACAATAAAACTCGCCATATCCTACAATCCGTTTTTCGATTTTTCCGAAACTCCATCCCCTACATATATACCTGCGCACGTTATACATTTGCACATACAGATACACACACATAGACGCGACGCGACAGTCAGACGACGTGCATGCATGGCGGAGTGGCTCTTTCGATTTTACGACTCGCGAATCAATTATTTCGCCAGTCACATGGCAACCGGCTGCTTTTTCGGTTCGCTCCAGACATACACACACACCCGTATATTATACGGGCGATGCGCGCACACTACTGCCTGAATTCCGTCGCGCAGTTATAGCAGCAGCAGCAGCCGTGAGCGGCAGACAGACACCTATGACGGATCGATAATTATTTTGTACGTCAGTGGTGGTAGTGGTGGTGGCTGTCTGGGATGCTGCAGCGGATGGATGGATTGCGGGGCGAGAAGTGACTTTTCGTCTTTGTCTGGCGGCGGCGGCGACGACGCCGATGATGCTATAAACGTATATCGGCGCGGTGATTGCACGGTTTTAGTGACCCCTGTATTATACGGTAAATCAATGGTTTTGCGAGTTCGATTTTCACTGTAGATGAGCAAGATGTAGCCGTGTATTTGCTCGGTTTGGGTGTAGGTTGATGGGAATGAAATGTTTCGAGTGAGTGATAAAGTTGAAAAAAGCGGTGTATTATTATGACATCCAAATTTGGATTAATCGACGATCGAATTTTCGTTGTTTGCCTTAAGAGGTACATTTTGATGAGATGAATAAAAATGTAATCATAAGGAACTGCCTTGACAATATGTTCTACCCATTTCATAAATAGGGCTGAACGATATAGCAAGATTAATCTTGATATTGTATTGTTTTGCCTCAATATTCAAGACAATAATCGATACAATATTTATACACAGTTTTCAATACATTATCAAGATTGTAGTGTCAAAAATATAAAGAAACTTGTCTTCTCTTGACAATAACTTAAAATTTTCTAGTCGTAATAATTTATCGTAATAATCATAATTCAATAAACTTCGATAGTTACTGACGATAATCTACTAATGAGATGTTCGAGTGATAAAGGTTAGCGAGGTAGTTGACGACGCGCTATATATCTCCTCAGGCCCTCTTACTTAGGTACGTGAGGCCATAGGGAGATGATGCGCCGCCTATCGGCGGCGCATGAACTAGACTCTGGTCGGTGGCACGTATACGACGGGAAAAATCAAATTTCAAATTTAGCATTTATTTATACTTGTTACGAATTTTACTGTTTTTTTTTTTTTTATTAAACCTAGTGTATTTATATATTAAATAACGTTCATTTACATTATTCTTAAAATTCAGTAAATTTGTTACTTAAAAATTTCTTAAATTCAAGAACATTTTTGTGTATGAAACTTAATGTACTTTTACATCATTATAAAAATTCAGTTACATACCTAACTTTCATTTAGATTATACATAAATTTCAATTGCATATTAATATCAATATCAATGATATGCATACTAATAATATTAATAACTTAATATATTTCTGTATGAAATTATTTTTAGTTAGGTTGTTTTCAAATTTTATTTGCATACGTAACTTAAATGTTTATTATAATTTTACTAAAAAATGACATATACTTTTATATTAATGCGTTTTCTGTTATCCGTTT
>JAPYZO010005840.1:0-15374 GCA_030522905.1 Torymus flavipes | reverse complement strand
TAATCAAGTTTTTATTTCAGATTCTGCGGGGTTGATTATAAACAAGGGCAATCTGACTGCCATTAATATTAATTAATTTAATTTATAAGACTGTAAGACCGATAGAAAAATTCTTATCAGTAAATAGTAAATTACAGTCGACATGAGTAATATTTTTAATGATAAAATAAAACAAACATCTTGAGTTAAAAATTACACAATTTGTGTGTTATTTACACATATGAGTATTTAAAATTCGAACTACACAAAACACAATACCTTTAACTGTGTATAAGTCCCTTAGAAAACGAATAAAACAAAGGAGTTTATCATTCACCCAAAAGTATTAAAAACAATAGTTTATAAGCATCTTAATCTATATTTAAAAAATCTCAACACAAGAGACTTCAAAAGATATTAAAGCGCTGCGTCCTCATTGATAATAAATCATTTTATGTATATCAGGTGAATGCACCCAGACCATTTACAAACGCAAAGAGCTCCTTACTCCTCTTTACACCGAAGATTTACATCTCTCTTTCCGAACTGCCGTCCGTATTCTTCGCGCACAAAAGCTACCTCGCTGGCCCATTTATTAAAACAAAATGCCACCGCGAAGCGACCATCGCAATAATCTCCCACGCCGTACTCATAAACAGAGTCCACCCATGCGCACGGCACTCCCACCAAAAAAAAGCGCGCAGCCGAGAAAAAGAGAACACGCGGTCGAATTTATTAGCGAACGAGCCCCACGCGTCAAGTGTAAATTGCCAGGCGCGATGTAACGACCTCGTCTCCGTGCGACGCTTCTGCGCGCGGGTCCGGGCCATATCCGTTTGTAGATTACGGCTACATCGCGCGCGGCGCGCTGCCCATGAATTAAAACATAAATTTCAATCAAGCGCGCATGCGCCTTCTTTATCTCCGCGCGCATTTTTGAACTTTTAGCGGACGGCCCGAGTATGTGCCCGTATCTAAGGAGAGTTAGTGCGATGGGGCTGGCGCAGCGTTGGACGGAACGATATGAGGCCGTGGCGCGGTAATTTGGCCTGAGTTGTTGCGGTGTAAAGTGCAGAGAATTGATTTCCGAATGGGTTTGTTTGAAATTGTTGTCGAAGATATGTATGAGTGGTGAGCTCTATGCGGGACTTGTACCAGCTGGTATTGTTTATTTTGCTGGAAGAGCGTGTGTTGTGGATATACGAGTTCTTAAATTTTCGAGTTTATGGAAACGTCGCGCATAAAGTTTTTATATTGAATAGTGAGCGTGATAAGTTTTGAATTTATTGACGTGCATCTGTGAAATCTGAGTACATTATTTTTAATATTTGTGTTAATAAATATTTATGTGATGAAACTGTAATTTATTATATTAAAAATTTTTGTTACTCTTTTGTATACCATATCATACATCTATCAGATTAGAGTAGTAATGTAAAATAG
This sequence comes from Torymus flavipes, assembly GCA_030522905.1. Taxonomy (NCBI): domain Eukaryota; kingdom Metazoa; phylum Arthropoda; class Insecta; order Hymenoptera; family Torymidae; genus Torymus; species Torymus flavipes. Next base: position 13,952 of record JAPYZO010005840.1, on the reverse strand, counting down.
ATTACGTATTTCTTTTAGTAAAAGCAATTCGAATTCAACTTACGGGTATACGAGATAGGTGGATTTGAAACTTAGATTGATTGTTGATCCCTTGAGAAGAGTTTAACTGTAACGCTGGAAAGTAATTAAATTACTTTTAGATTTCACAAACAGCAAGCTTTAGGGATTAATTATTTTTCATTAAGTTTGGTTCGCATGAAATCCATAGTTTACGAAACAATTTTTATAAATTTACCTTTTATGTCTCGATACTTTCATAACTCAGTTGTTTAAGCCAAAGATAAATGGACTCGATGTAATTTATGATGGTGGCATTTTCTTAAAGAGTTAAATTAAGTCCCTGGACTTATCTAAAACTTTACGTGAAATACGCACTTATAAAGTATTTTCAATTAATCGCAACGACTGCAAGTATTTGCAACCGAATAAATTTTCCGTTCCCCGTTAAACGCGCTACCATAAGAGCTAATGCAACTCGGATCTTAAATCACAGTCGATTCCTGACTGAATGAGAATTATATTAGCCTGAAATATATCGCTTTCCTAAGAACTTCAAACAACAAAGTCCATTACTACATTGATAAATAAGGCAAAACAAAAGTACCTTTAATTTCAAATGAAGAGCGTATCCATTCACTCGGAGATATATAAATACGAGCTCGCAAGTGCATAGAAGCGGTAAAACTGCTTTTCAACGTGTCAAAAGTCCAGATGCATGGAGACGTCGCGAATGAATGGCAATATTTATCGGCTCCGCACGTGTATTACTTATCTCTGGCGCACGGGAATTGTGCTGCGTACAAAATTTATGTCGACGAGCAACTGCTTGTTACATGTTAAAAGTAATAATTCGTAACATAAAAGAAAATTATCTTCTATTTTTATAGAAATGCTTGAATTATTGTATAACAATTAAAATACAGAGAACATAACAAACAATTCTTCAAATAGAGCTATTATTCAAAATGGAGTATATTGCATCACTAAAACGAAATCTCCCACACAATTTTCCTAACCAACGCGCAGCACTACACTCTGCGACATTTGTATCCAAAATCGTCCGAGATTTCGGTAGGCCAGGCAGGCACGCCTATAACTCGCGCGAAACGTCATCGATCAGACTCGCGACGTTTTGCGCTTTAGCTCGTAAATCGCCCGCATGAGAACTGTACTGAATATAATTTGTTTACAGCGGGCGCGAGAGCGCAAGTCCGATGAAGATTTATATCGCGCGCCGGGATTTTTCGACTCGGCGCTTTTTTCGCGCTCCCTTGCGCTTTCGGTGTGTCCGCGGAGGCGACGAGACGCGTGAGGGACAGCCGAAAGAGAAAAAGAGAACGGACAACGAGTGAAAAGGTTGATTCGGCGTTTTCTGCAGAGCGAGCGGAGGGAAAAAAATGCGGGACGTGTGATTGAAAGACTGGACTGTTTCTTTTGCACTGCAAGTGTTTTAATGAAGTGATGTGCGGGATTTAACATGAATCCATTTATTTTTTATACCACTACCGAAATTTGTGCATTATTTGATGTGTATCTGTTTCTTTCTACTGAAAATTATATTATATAATAAATGATTAGGTTTTATTCTGAACGAAGTAACATCCATTTTCCAACATCGATAACACTCTCATTTTACGATAATTTAATGTTTTTTGACATTAACTGTTTTGAAAATACTAAAAATATATAATTATTTATAGTAAGCAGTAACCATCAAAATGCCTAACAAAAATGTTTTTATATCGTATCTTCAAAAAACTCAACGAAGAGTTGAAAAATGTAGAACTGCTTCCTATATTTATAGACTTTTTCAAATACATGTAATTTCAAATATAGAAATTCATGTATTGCCTTACGCAGATTTATTGAAAAAACTTGTACTTGTCCTTATTTAAATGTTAAATCATCTTAAGAAAGAGAGAGACACGGAGGAGGGAAAAATGAAAAGGCAGAGCGTGGGATTCAACTGACTTTTTAAATCACGATAAATCATCGGACGAGCTTTGCATCGCAGCTATACACATGTGTGCGTGCGCGCGCAGTCGCTTATTTATACTGAACAAGTTTCAATTCCCGAGCCGACATGTATCTTATATGATACTTGTTTCTTGTTCTTTTGACGCGTGTGATGCAGGATAAGATATTATATTGCTTGAATTATGCTTCGACTTGAGCGAAAATTAGGTTGTATTTTTAAAACGAGTTGACGGCATGATTGATATAACGTCGGTGAAAAGAATGATCTCTTATTATTTTACGTTTAAGATACGCGTCGCTGGTACATGGAAGAAGTTATTAAAATAACTTGAAAACATAAATCATTCCCAACGTTGATGTAATTAATTGCATAAAAGTATTTTATATGAACTTTTTACAAATTCTCAATTTTTACAATTACTTGCAGAACTGTATATACTATTTGTTGTTGAAGAGTACGATACTTGGATATATAGATTTAGATACTTAATCCGACGCTTTGACAATTGAGTCGAGATCCTCTTTTTAAACCCAAGAGCTTTTCATTAACCTTATACCCCTTTGTGCAACTACGTATTACAGCCCGCCACAATTGCACTAGTCGCGACCCGTATATTCTTAAGCCAACAAAAGCCTTTTGAGCACTTTTAATCCTGGTATCTTTGCAATTGATTGCACTTTTATCATTGTAAAATAACACTTTTTACACAAAATTACATTTTTTTGAAACTACATTTGTATTCGGCAATGTTGTCAATTATTGATGAAATACAGAATAATTATTATTCATAGTATAATATAAAACGAAAAAAAAGATTGAGTTTAAATTTTTACAGCTGGAAATTGGATGCATACGTGTAATGTAATGATGAAGAAGCAGGAATCTTGTAAACTAATATCTCTTGCGTTATATATGCGTAACATCTTTCGTATCATGTTATGAAGTTCAAATGATCCAATATATGTATACCCATGAGTTCTAAAATTAAACTCGCCATATCTGACCTAGTTTGTCAGAATTTGATTCAACACATTACGTGATGAGTACACTCACAATATTACAGAAATGTTTATATAGATTTTTCTACTATTAGAACAATATTCTCAAAGAACAATGTTTTATCCCTATAAACAATAAAAGAAGAAAAATAAAAAAAAAATAATATATAGAAGACGGTGTCAAAGCCACATCCTTTAATCCATCAACAACTTTAAATGCGCATCAATCAGCGACCACATCGAGCATCATAGAAAAACATTTGCGTTCTCAGCGAAATTCAATTGCTCGCGCGCAGTCGGTCGGTCGCGGGGCCGCTTTTTAATTGAAATCACAAATCGATACGGCAATCGGCAATAATTGTCGGCTCATCATTACGCGCGGCGCGGCGGCAAATTTCGCGAATCGTTTTCCGCGTGTGATTAATCGCTCGTCGAAAGTGGAACGCTGCAGGCACAGGCCTCGCGCCCGGAAGTAAATTGCCCGCGCGAGCGCGCGTTTATTAGGAGGACCAGTGCGCGACGTCGTTTGATTAATTATCGGCGCCAATTGTCTCCTGCCCGCGCAATCCTCTCTCTCTCTCACTTTAACTATATACACATACACAAACACACATACGTGCACACAGAGTATATATACGGCCGCTTCGATTCGCTGGCGCAGTCGTTAATTTACATCCGAATCGCCTGTTTATAATACGCTGAATTCGCGCGGGATAATCGAGGCGCTTTTGTGGCTCGCTCGCTCGCACTTGTGCGTGTAAAAGTATATATCCTCGGGGTTAGGTGCAGTACGCGCGCTCTCGCGTTCGCGGTCGCGGGTATAATTAATCGTGGGGGTAAAATTATAACGAATGCGCAGCGCGCGACTCGTGGATGACGGTAATTGGCTGGCTCGTTATTAAGGCCTGATTATTATAACGCAATTCCAGCTGATTTGATTGTTGCTGCGCCAGGCTCTCTCGGCCTCTCTGTGCGGTCGCAAAAGTTGATTCGTGCGTTAGATATTTCGACGAATATTCACGCGTCACGGCACGCGTGCTCGTGTGCATTGTGTTATTTTAGAAGATACCGATGATTTAATTACGCCAGCAGATATATGTATACCTCTATTGATATTAATTATTTCTCTCATTTACAATAAAAGTATTGTATAAAATGATTTTTATATACATATAGCGTTTTAAATATTTAAATACAAACATTTTCAGTAATACGAGCTATTTCCAATGATTTTGTTACAAATACAAGAGAAATAGTTTTTAATAATTATATGATATGATTTTGTTTCAAAAAACGTAATAAAAACTTAAAACTTATTGATTCTTTTCTTCAAAAATTATTAATGCCATTATAATTTTAGAGTATCCAAATGCTTAAAATAATTCAAAACGAATAAATTTTTACGTTTTTCGAAGTAATAAAAAATAAAACCCGATTATGTTTAGTCAGTAAAGCTTTACGCAAATCTATAAATAAAGGAGATAATTATAATGTTGGAAAAAATGATTTTATTAATTTCACTTATTAAAAATATTAATCAGCGCATTTAAACCTTATATACTTTCGAAATAAGTATAATCGAACTGTTCAGAAAGTAATATCAATCTCTCATTATAGATAAATTTTCCGCCAACAAACGACACAAATCAAACAAAAAGTCTTCTTTACAATGGCGCATAGAGCACTGATTAAAAACTAATAACTTCGTAATCGCGCGGCCGCACTGACCTACTGGCGGTCTCTCTCTCTCTCTCTCTCTCTCTCTCTCTCTCTCTCTCCCTTCCTGCCTCTCTCTCTCCCTCTCTTGGCCTGATGGGGACTTTCATTAACCGGGGCTTTAACAATCCACTTACCTGAGCGTAATGCTGCCGTGGAAAAGCTGAACATCGCGCTCGCGCCAATAATTGGGTATAGGCGAGTTATTACGAGTTCGGCAATAATAACGCAGACGCGCGTGTGCACAATTGCGCTGACGTTTCGCACACATAATTGATTTACGCGCGCGGAAACGTATTGCGACCGAGAAAGGGGAAGAGAGAGATAGAGAGGCGTATGGAAAATAATGCTCTGGGCTATACGCGCGATCAATGACTTCTATATGGTGTCACCTGGTGTATAGTTACATGCAGATGGATTCATTAATGACGTATGGTCTGTGATTTTTCTATTGTCTTTTATTTATGAGTTGCGTGTATACGGTATATGATTCTGCAAATAAATCGTTGCAGGAGAGCAATTTCGATTACGCAAGCATAGAGAATCATGTCTTTTATATTCTCTTGATTGTCTTCGAGCATAAATTGATGGTCTTTGAGTTTTTTCTATTCTCAATGGATATGCATATATATTGCGCATGATTTTCTAGCGGAAATAATAAATGTTAAAAAGTTTAAATAACTATTAATAATAATAAATATTTGTAGAAGATTGTAAAACAAAACTGTTGAAAAATGTCGGAATTCGGAATGTAAATAATTTTACGACGACTATTATAAATACATAATTAATTAAAAACTAAGTGTTTTAAAAATATCTAATTACCATTTAGAATAATAAACTTATGGTAATTTACAATATATAATTATAATAAATACGAAAATATAAATGATTGTTACAATAAGTCTATTCGAATAGATTTACTTTAGATCCTATAAATGGAAAGTTTATCATCGAATTTTTTTTAACATTTTGAAAACTAAATGTATGAAATTTAAAAAATCAGAGCTATTACAAAGTTTATTGATACGTATATAAATTTAAATAATTTAAAATATTTGATTTTATAACCGACAGTTTGGCAGGTAGCGCAGTCGCCACCTCGGCCGATCGGCGAACTTGAGCAGCAAAAGGGGTGCAGAAACCTAATATCCTATGCAGTTTCTGCACCCGAATTTGAATGTTTTTATTAGTTTTTATCGGACCCTTTCAACGGGGAAGCCTACGGGGAAGCCTACTGTCCTAGACATCCAAAATGAATTATTCCAATACATCGACCATTTCGGGACGGGTTTTCCTAATTAGGATTTATCCGGCGTGGTTTGTCTATAGATTTTCCCCGCTCCACAGACATAGCCCTGGGTGAATGCGGTATAGATTATAGGTTGGTGGTAAGTAGGTTTGAGAAAATAGTGAAGGAATATGTAAAAAGGTATGGTATTAATAAAGTTGTGGAAGGATACGCGCTAGGCCCCGTATACGCTAGGCCCCGTAACGTAAGGGCCAGAATAGGTTTGCCACAAGGGCCCTTAGCAAGGCATGTAACGGAGCGCTGGTATGGCCCCGGTGTGGACTGATAAGGCCTTAATTTGTCTGACAATCGCCTAACGAAAATATTTAGTAATAAAACTAGTGCTACACGAACGGTCCTCATCTGGCCCTCATATGCATTCATTTACGTAAAAATCATAAAAATAAGTTTAACAATAAAATCAACTTAAATTATGTTAAAATTTATAACTTAATTTAATAATTATCAAATGTAAACATTTTTAAACATTTTTTTGTAATCATTCTGCTGACTTTAAAGTCCAAGGAGAACTACCTTAAGAAATACGCTTTCGCGACTTCTCCAATACACTATTGACATTTGTCTCTCAATTGACACTTTATCAGTTTTTATGAGTGAGATAACGTAACTAGTTCTCTGGATCAATGTATGATTTCAGTTTAGCATACACTTATCATGTTATGTAACTGCATCGATCGTATTCACAATTTTTTCTCATTTTATCAAATGGCTGTTCTAAATGATAAAGATTATTGATAACAATTCTTATATTGGGTTGATTATAAGTAAAAGTAATAATAGTACCATTAAGACCTAATAAAGACCTGTAAAAAGTTAAGTATAATCCCAAATGGCAACAGCAACACTAAAGAATTCATCCATTAGATTAACTATTATATGCATCTATCTCAATGCAAAGTGAAATATAGTGCGATTATTTTCTTACGAGTAATTGGGTAGGTGCCAAGTCGATTGTCACGGGGTTGCGGTAATTAGCCGGGGTACCAATCTTCGACTAGTAGTTATATTTCGTCACTACCAAGTAGTGTCATAATAAGCACTATTAGTATAATGGGAAACCCTATTAATTAAATAATTTTTCATCGGTATTGTTTTAAAAATTTTTATTATTTCTGATTAAATTTACACTACGGTGAAGCAAGTGGTAGAAATTTCGAAATTAGTAAATAGATAAGAGAAATACAACTAATTATTCGGTATCGATGAAACGATTGTTTAGATCATATCCCCCATTTAACGGAGAAAACGCATCTAAATATTTCCGAGTAATTTAATCATATCATTAAAAATACCTATCAAAAAACAGTTAACCAAGTATAAATATAAGAAATACTGGAGTGAAATTCATTTTCAGTACTCCTTAAGGATAATAATATAAACAAAAACAGTAATCATTTTTACTCAATTATGTATCTCTCATTCTTCACGACAATAGCAAATCAAGAGGCTATTTAGCCATATCCTAACTAAAAATATAACCAAATTTGATCTCTTTAAAATACTCATCAATAAGCTAATGTAAATCTGTGAAAAACTTATTCCATCATTCCGTGTATTAAATGGTGAATATGATAGGAAAAATCGTTTCATCAATGGATAATATTTAATAGGCAAATAATGGAATCGATTTCTGGCGTGGTGATGAGATATATAAATATGTAATAGTCAACTACAAAAACTGTATGTTCATTATTTTTTATTGAACTTGACCCAATGGTATTACAGTAAGCTCAGTTATCTGCACATGTTGTGGGGCAGCAATCACGTGAACTATTGAGCTCGCGATATCTTCTGCATTTAGAGCTGGCATTCCTTTCAAGATACTAGTATCTATGTTAGCAACATCAAATATTTCAGTTTTCACTACTCCAGGACTAATGCTCTGCAAATAGAAGTAATGCAATAAGTTCATCGATTAAAAATTTTAATTATGATATACAATTTTTAAGGAGTATTATGTTAGTATTGTTTTCTGCAATGAATAAAATAATAAAATAAACAAACTCACTGTAACTCTGATTCGAGTATCCTTTAATTCATGGACCAACGATTCGCATGTTGCAGTTACTGCATATTTAGTTGCTGGATATATATTCAAATTTTGACCTCCAAAAAATGGAACTTTGTGACCAGCGACACTAGAAAGTATTTAAATATTAAATATATACTTTTAATGTCAATAAATTTAAAAGTATGTAGCGTAAAATAAAATTGTTAAATCTATAAAATTTTGAAAACGTCAAATAAAAGATGTACAACGAACGGATCTGTCATTTTTAAAGTACCGAGTGTAAGTTTGACAAATGTTAGGCTAGGTATAACAACATTTATAATGTATAATTTATTGATACTAGAAGTGTCAATGCTCGCTTCGCGCGTCGTATCGTAGATCAATCAAATTTTACACGTCCATTTCAAATCAACCAATCACAATCATTAGAGACAAATTTATCTCTTTTTTGTATAGGATGTCCAAGGTTTATCTACAACAAGGCTTGGAAAAAAAATTTCTTTAAGTACCTGTTCACATTAACAATATGAGCATCATGGCCATCCCTCTTCATCAACTTCAAAGCTTGCCTGGTGCAATACAACAGACCCATAATGTTGACGTTTATCATATGCTGAAGGTCTTCAGTCTTTAGGTCTGAAAGAATGTATCTCCCTATACTATAGACCGATCAGACGCCTCTCGCCTCTGCACCCCCCCCCCCTCAATGCCCCTCAAAACACGGTTGAAATCTGCCTAGATGTATGAGTTTTAGAATATTCAAAAGTAGAGTATGGATGTGAATCAAGTATATGCTAATAAAAATATTAATTTCTTTTGGAAATCTTTAAATATATTGAAGTAGAATTTTATACCATAAAAGAAAAAGAATATAAGAAATCTCGCAATTCAATGAAATAGCTGTTCGTTGTCCAATATTTAAAAAAAAATCAAGAATTTATGTATAAAATTAAATCTAATAACAATGCTATTTAAGTTTTTAGGTAACATCAAATATATTTATAAATATTTTGAGTTATAAAATAATAATGTAAACTACCAAAGAGTGTTATTAAAATAGAAAAAAATAGTGATTTAAATCAATAACAACACTGTAGCTAAAGGGCATCGTAATAATCTTTTGTAATTAGTAAGTAGTTAAGTAATAAAGAGATATTCAGTTCAATGGTCATGTTACGATAAATACGGAACCGTTTTTACTACAGAAAACTATGTGATTATAAATTTTTTACCGGTGATATAATGATAAATATTCAAACAACAGGTGTTAAATAGATATTTTCATCAATTTTAGCATAAATTGACATTTATTTTAATATTTAACTAAAAATCTAGGTCTATTGATGTTCTGAGGTGGATACAGGACATTTTGTACTATTTTAAGCAAGCTCTATGAATTTTTTTATATTGATCCAGATGATCGAGCAATTTTATTTCCTCATTCTAATGTTTAAATTGCAGAAACGCCATATAAAACTAATCTGTATGATCTTAAGGATATATTTTTCGTAAAATTTCACAAAAAAAGTCTTTCATCGTGCTACAGTGAAAAATGCTTTCCTGTTTAGTTATAAACCATCAAAAATGGAATAAAAAGGCTAAAATTGCTAAAAATGGCATCTTTGACCCTCTATAGATTAAAAATGAATGCATGAAAAAATCTGAAAAATTCAGGAACACTAATGGGGTTATTACAGACCGATTCAGGTTGTTAAGGAAGAAAAAAAAAGTTTGAACAGACGATTTATCCGAGAACTGCCCATATACATACATTCATACATACATACATATATATATATATACATATATATATGATTTCATTGCGCCCATATAATCCACAAGAAGTTTTACGAAACACTTTATACCTGCAATAGGACCTTCTCTTAAAGTGCCGGCGTTGTTTACAAGAACATGAACCGTCTTAAAGTTCTTCTCAATCCATTGAAAAGTTTGGATGACGTCGTTCTCATTTGTTACGTCGCAGGCTTTCGCGTAAAACTTGCCCGGTCCCTTTGCTGAGCCCATTTCAGTCTACAAAGAAACTCAAAATTCAATTACTCGTTCGTTGAAAAAAAAAATGCAAGTAGTAGCGTATAAAGCCATTTTTAAGAAGAAAATCTAATCATAAAATAAGAAAAGATAGATATAAAATAATCTTTTTATTTACCAAATACTTTTTCTGTTATTAAGAATTTATAATTTTCAGTATTATTTACGAGTAATATTGTATTTTTACATTTTTAAAAATTTATTCAGTCGAATACAGACACTTGGACAAATATATTTTTATGGAACAATAACAATTATACACATTATCCTTTACCTGCATTTTATCCACTCTGCGAGCCAGTCCTATGACAATCATTCCATTTTGAACTAAAGCCTTCGCTGTTGCTAAACCTATGCCAGCGGATGCTCCAGTAATAACAACAACTTTTCCTGCCCATCGATCCATTGTGCTATTTTAAATGTTAATCACTTATCAATTAAAGAAAAACTACAAAAAAATTGATATTTAATATGATTTTTTAATATTATTTTTTTCACACTAGTATTTAATTTTATAACCAGCTCACATTGACGTCAGTAGATTACGTGATGCTTCCGCTGTGAGTGCACCAGGCAAACTGGCAGTTCGTGTTGAGTTTCCGTTTGCAACGAATTGTTATCTAACAATATAAGCTTGGTCATCATTATATAATGAAAGAGCGATTGATTGCGAACGAGAAAAATCATTTGGCATTGAAAATTAATAAATTGTCGTTCTGAAATTACAAAGATTGATTGGATAAATATGATAAAACTTAGTGAGATAAAATTATCCTCTTTGTGAATCCCAGACTTCTATTTCAAAGATTTCGCTAATATACATCGCTGTTTATTAATACAATGATGATAAGCATTCGCTATATCCATATTCAGATGCGCAATATCGTGCAATAGTCGTTTTTTATGAAAACACTTCTGTCTAAATTTAAATTTTGTCAGAGAGCAATCACGAATTAACTATTTTTACACTATTGTGGTGTGTACGTTTTGATTTTAAATATTTATGTTAAAAAATGTTTTTTTCTTAAATTTAGTAATTGCGTTAGCGTTTCTATATCTGGCAATCTATTCAGCTCTAAAAGAATAATCATAAATCTTGACTAAGATATATTGTCATGTACTAATTTCGATTTGATTCATGCAAATCTTGCTGAGATAATCAGAAAAAACTTACATAATGGCTTTATTGTCGTTGGAAATAAATAACGATATACAACAATGTACACATTAGCACTTCTAGTATAAAAGTAAAATAGCAAATCAGTATAATTAATGACGTAAATGTGAAGGTTTGATTCATCCTTATATTTTTTTCGAATGTTGAATTTGCCCAATTAACGCCAGAAAATCACGCATTGATAAAATAAACTTAATGCAAAGTAACTAAACATATAAACGTCTTATATGTTTCCAGTATCCTCCTGACCACCTTGTTACGCAAACGTTTTCGAAGCTATCGAAGCTCGCAAAAGTTCAAAGTGATTTCGTTAACAAGTCTTGGTAAATCCCTTTCCCCCTACTCTCGAGTCAAAACAAACTTTCCGTCTTCATCTGCCCCGGCGGCTCGATGGCCGATTAAAAAGCCCGCCGCCGAAAAGAAAATAAACCGCTCAAAGAGGCGATGCTCGTGCGGTCCACTTAAGTAGCTTTTCGTGTATCGGGAATTGCTCGCTCGAGCGAAAACTTGAGCGACCAATCAAACTAAAAATTGGAATCGGACGTCGCGGAGGCCTCTTCGCTCTTACAGAGTAATCCTCCAAATAAAGTCCAGAGTAATATAAACGATAACACTTTATGTAACAAAGAAATATCAATGAATTACAAATGATGCGCTTGTGGCGGTCAATCGAATAACATTGCTTCGTTATATAATGTCTAAAAAAACTTTCAGCGAAGTTTGTATTGCTTACTAAGTATTTTAAATTACAACTGTCAATTTAAAACATCAAACTAATCGACTTCTTCATTTCCTGCCCAGTCAACGTGCAAAAAGCTGCATCATTCAAGCACCTTTGAAAAAGTGCAGCCGCTCTTCGACACCTCGACCGCGTTTTTTCAAAATTTAGATCGACATCCGACCGCTCTGCATGCTATATTTAGCGCAACGGCGCGTCTAACCCACCGCACGAGGGCACATTCGAGAGGTACTAGCGCGCGGCCCTCTCCACCGTAAGCTACATAATATCGCAGCAGCACTATACTACTTCTCCATCTCTCATCCAGCCCTCCCCTCGCCACGGCAAAACGTCAAAGTTTGATTGGACGTTTGCGGTGTATGCGTGCGTTTATATATATACACCCACACGCGGCGTGTGTATACGCTCCCCTTTCCCCCCACGCAAGTGGACGGCGGGGGATGCACGGCGGGTCTCGCTGTGAATATATAGAAAATGAGGATGAGCGTTAAAGAGGAGAGTGAGGTGGAGAGGGACAGGAGATGGATATTCGCGCGGGCGCGTCAGCGGAGTTGCGAAACTCTGCGGAAACTTGCTCATTAATGGATTGGAAGTTGCAAGAGGCGGTGTGGGAGTAAGAGAGCGAGAGAGAGTAAGGATGCCTTAGTAAATCTGCGATGTAATCTAGCGCTAAGACGAAGTAGCAATTCGAACTGCCAGCAACAGCTGAGCCGGCTAAACACTTTGGGCAGCCGCAGCTGCAATTTACACGCACGTGTGATCGCTGGCTACGCCGCCGCCGCGCTTGCGTGTATTATACGTACGTACGTATTCGTATATTCTCCGTCTATGCGGGGGGAAAGGCGCGCAGAGAGTTAGGGTCAGAAGACACTGGCGCTCGTGATGCCGCGCCGTAAATATTTGAAATTTACATGTAAATAAGGTCTGCCGGTACGGAGACGGGACGCCACCACCGCCGCCGCCGCCGCCGCAGGGAGTTTATGGGGTGAGGTTTATGCGTTTATGGAGTTTGGATGGCTTGATCGCGCGCACACGCGGGCAACGGCAATCGGATAAGTGTGTGTGCGCTTTCGAGGCGAGAGAGAGTTCGGCCCGGGCGATATTTTGATTTCACGGATCGCTGAAGAATAAGTTAGATTAGAGGTTTTTATGGGGCGTTATTGCTGCGGGGGTACTCTCTCCGGCTAGGGGCTAGAAATATATAGTAATTTTATGTAAGAAAGTTCGGTGCCAGTGATGTGGAAATCGTTAAAAAAGGATGTTGAGAAGCGTCTTGGGTAGAAATAAATGTTTACGAGACATGGATTAATTGTTCGCAATAAAACGATTAAAAAAAAGAATTATTCCAAAATTACGACAGTTTTTAAATAAATTTCATGTAAGAGAAATTGAAGAGCACTAAGTAATACCATTATTTTTATTATTTCATATATTTTACTACTGTGCAATCATAGAATAAATAATCTTTATTATTGAATAATTAAATGCTAGAAAGAATTATATATTTTGTATTTTTCTGGACACAATAATTAATGAGTTTGTTGCAATAATAAAATAATTAAGTAATAATAAATTTTCGAAATGAGTAAGTAGGTAAGAAAAATAGTTAATATTTGGTATCGGTAAAACGATTATTTTGGTCAGATTCCTCCTTTAACGGAGAGAACACTAGAGTCAGGTAACCTTGAAATTTTCGTATAAATATTTCAGAGTAATTTATTTGTATAATTGAAACTATTCACAAAAAAAACAATAGCCAATAAATAGTTTAGCTAATTATAAATAAGAAATACTGGAGTGAAATTCCTTTACAGTACTATAATATAAACGAAAACAGTAATTTTTATACTCGATTCTGTCTCTCTTACTCCTCGCCATAATAATAGCAGCCTCTTATCATTTCCTACCTAAAAGACTGACCAACTTTAATATCTTTTAAATACTCATAAATAAACTAATGTAAATTGAGAAA
>JAPYZO010005839.1:0-12086 GCA_030522905.1 Torymus flavipes | reverse complement strand
AAATTTGACATTTCTTGTAATTGTTAATCAAAGTAATTTATATACTTTCTACCATATAACTTTGTACTTTTCTGTATTTATACTTATCTGAAAACAATCAATACTTCCATGTTATCGTCTGTACTACTAGTCCATCATTTTTTTAAAAGACATGCAATAGATCGAGTAGGCCATTACATTCTTCTTTGTTACGAACACTCCCTGGATTTCTCCGCAAAAGTATAGATATTTTCTTAATTCGCCATTTGCAGATTGGATCATTTTTTGCTACCGCGGCCCAGAATGATATTTTATTTCATTCTATAGATAGTATAGGCGAGCGGGTGACGCACAACAAAGCAAGCCAGAGAGAAGAAACAGATGAAAAGATAAGGTTGGAAATCATGAAAGAACGAGCGAGAGGAGAGAAAGAGGTATGTACGGCCATAGATCAGTAGTAACAGACGATTCAATACTACTGACAATAATTCATTGTTATTACTTTCTCTAAAAGAAAGGCTCTCGCGCGTTTCGCGTGTGCAACGGCTGAAAATTTATGAATCCTAGATTCGCGCAAATTTCGATGCGCTCGCGTGGCACACGAGGTCGCCGAACCAGAGTTATATGGATTTTTCTAAAAATTCCTCCATGTGTACGTGCGCGTACATTTTTGCGTGATCTCGTGCGTCTATATTCCCAGATAGGTATAGCTACGTGTGTCAGTCAAAAAAATTTGTGTCGACGGTGTGACTGGGTGGAACGCTTGATATCTTCCGATAAAATTGCTCACTCCATTCGTTGAATCGGACCATTTGAACATTTAATATCTTTGGACAATATAAAAATATTCTATAACGTCGTTATGGATTAAATGTATTGATGGAATTAAATCATTTGTAAATTATTTCAGAACTTGATATTTGAGAAATGAAAATATAGTAATAATTTATCGTGTATGTATGACTGAAATAGGATTTATTAACATGCATAAACTGACAATGTTTGTTATCATTGCAACTGTTATTTGATGTGTAGATTAATGCTGTTCTTGTAATATTGTTCATAAACAATATTATGCAATGAAAATGAGATAATGCGAAATGATGTACTCTTAGTGAGTCAAATATTTACCGTAAATAATCAAATTACTGACAATAAGTTAATTTTTGTTACATATAGCTAACGTTTCGTACATTTCCTTTTATATTAGATATAAATAAACATGCAAGTATCCCCGATAAATCTACACGTTTAACATTCTAATGACACTTTTCTTGGACATTTCTATCCATCAATGAAACGATTTTTCCGATCATATTCACCATTCAAGAGACCGAATAATAGAATAGGTTTTTTCACAGATTTACAATAGCTTATTTATAAGTATTTTGAAGATGTTAAAGTTATCCAGATTTTTATAAATAGCTATAGTAATAGGCTTGCTATTATGACGAGCAGTGAAAAAGACGGAAAAATCATTGTTTTCGTTTGTATCCGCAGTACTATATAAACGAATTAGAATATTACAGAGAAAATTTACTAAAAGCATTCTAAGATCATGTTATATCCATTAAATAGAGAATATGACCAGAAATATCGTCTCATCAGTATCCAGAAACTAGCTATGTTTACTAGTCATTTATTAACTTCCTGGCCATTTTTCTATAGAGAAATTCCTACCAACGTAAACAACGAATATTTTCTTCGGAACCAACTATTGACTTTCCCTTTCCACTGAAACAAAATTGGACCCAGTTTACCTATAACGTATAAATTATACGGAATAAAAAAAAACCATGCTATTTTCACACCCTTACATAATTACACCAAAAAACTACGTTACAGTTTCTATAACGCTTCGCCCTCCTCCCTAACAACCAAAAACTAAAATCAATATCACCTCTCAGGCCCCATCGTCACCGCACCATCCATCCTCCACAATCGTCCAAAGAACAGACGGGCGCGCGCGTGCCACTCCCACCTCCTCTATGACACAAGACCTCTCTCCTCTCAAGCAAAGCCTCACGACAAGCCTGCGAAGCAGCAGCAGCAGCCCTGGCAGCCTCGGTGTAGCCATAACACGGCCATCGCGGAAATGGCCTTAACCCCCCGGAGGGCATCACCAAGACACGGGCGGCCGGATTAGCCCCGCGCGCACTTCGATTCACGTTATTGTGGTCACACGGGGCGCCATAAACGCTCCCCTCCTCTTCCCCTATACCGGCGTCACCGGCGTGAGAGAGAGAGAGGGAGAGAGGATGAAGAGTTATGGGGGGCTGGGAGTATGCAGATGTGGGGAGAGATTTTATTAGCGCTGTTTGGAGCTTTTTTGTCGGAGGTGCGGGGTGGGGCGACACTGTTGATTCTTTTCGGTTATTTATTGGGTGTAGTTGTGTTGTGGACTGAGAGTGAGAGAGAAATGGAAGTCTTGGAGAGATATGAGATGCCGGATGATGGGGACAGTTTTTATAGGAATGATGCGGTACCTATAGATAATCGAACGAATTCGTGTAGTGCATGTAGTATTATGGGTTTTATCTTGCAAATGGCTGCAATTTTATGAAACTTGTAGAGGATTAATCTAGACTTTTATGAAAATCACTACTCGATATTTTAGTATTTTATTGTCGTCGTATTTTGGGGACGGCACCTATATACATATTTGTTTAAGAAGTCGAAAAAAGTCCACTCTGCGATATTCGCACGTGTATGCATGGAAATATTCGGTGGCCGTATGAAATAATGAAATATAAATACATATAGTTTCAATACACGCTATGTGTGGGCAAATATTGGAATATGCGAAGAATGTTCAATTATTCCGGCCACCACAAAACCGCTGTATGTATTCGAGATTAAATAGCAGAAAAGTTAATATTAACTGTTGATAACTTAAAATATTTCAATTCAATATTAGTTATAGTAAATTCGATTTGTTTGATTAAACCGCAGGAAAATTACAAAAATTCATCGGTTACGATAAAAACTGGAGAGAATATTAATAGAAAAATTAATTAAGTAGATAAAGCAGAGTACGGTAAGTCGTTCACCGTTATTATTCATAGGAAGCTCAACAAGAATTATTTCACTAATGACATTATTGATAATCAAATGGATTTCATTGTCGAATAGAGTACATTAGATAATCTGCAATATCGCTTTACTTTTAATAATTTATAATATAATTACACTAAAAAAGAATCTACTTAAAAAAAAAATAACTCTTTACTTTGCACGGAAATTTTCTGACACAACACACATTTTCTTCCACAAAGACATGTAAAAAAAAGAAGAAGAATTCAATCCCACCCTCAGCACACCTCTTCTATAGAAGAAAAAAAAATCCTCTCTGGAGAACCTCCGCCGCACTACCTGCCACACACGCACAGAGAGTACAGCATCGCGCCACCCTGACACGCGAAGAAAGGAAGCAAAACAATACACATGCGCCCCACAGGCGCGCGAACGAGCGAGAATGACAAAGTCCGATAAAGACGTGAGAGAGAGAGACAGCGCCTGCACAATACCTATACCCAGCCACCACAGTGCGCGGACAGAGACGGAGAATCATAAATCTGTTAAGCGGGCGCGTGGGCGGCATGTAGGGGGAGGCGGCTCGTATACCGCAGGGGTCGAAATCATCATTTCCTCGCGCGGTCATAAATTAGAACGGAGCTGGGGGGTCAGAGCAGCAGCTCAAAACTACACGCGAACGCTCGCAGCATATAGCTACCTATATAAGGGAGGGAGAGAGCAGCCGGTCGCGTGTCGCGTGTGATGGATCAACGCTCGAACAAATTAATCGGCGCGATTTTTCTCCTCCGCCAACGCATACACACACAGCAGCAACAGCAGCGCATGCGGTTTTTCTCCCTTTGTGAGACGATTTGCAGGCTTTTCGGAGCAAGAGGCGCGCGGAATTGGCAATTTTCCCTCGATCGCGCCCGTATGCGCGCACGTAGCCCTGACACACACTAGAGAGCAAGTGAGTGGGCGAGGAGAGAGAGAGAGAGAAAGAGTTCGTCGACATACGAGCGAAAAAGAGGAGCTACCACAGCAGCCTGTACCGCCGGCGGCAGCAGCGTCGAGTGGTTGGTTCGGCCCCGACGACAAAAGCGACGGTTTCGAATAATGCAGGTGAGGCTGTATACACACACACACACATATATACAGAGTGCGCTCACAGCTCACTGGAGCCGAAGGGTTAACCCGGAGAGGCGTAAAAAAGGGAAGCGCGCAAGCGATCGCGTTAGAAAATAGAGAAGGGCTGCAGTGTAGTAACGAGCGCTCGCGTGTATGGCCGAGAGAGTGTAGTCAGGTGTGTGTTGGGTGTGTGTAACACGCAGCGCCGGGGAATAATTAATCTGCGAGCGCGAGTAGGTGCATCGACGCGGATTTTGGGATTATCGTGGAAAGAGGGAGCGAATGGGAGAGGAAAAAAAATGGTTGGTGCGATCGTTAAGGAGCGACGCGGCGTATTCTTTAATTAAAAAGGAAAGCGAGCGTGGGCAGAGGATGTAACGCGGGCGCAGTGTTTATTAAAAATTTAAGAATGAGATTGATGCTGAGTGGAGCAGTAGGGCACGTTATATTCTTTGTCGAATGTATGCGACGATGTAAAATTAATATAGTGGATTTTTATACAGGGCGTGTGTGGAAAGTCGAGGAATATTAAAAGTTCGTAATAATGAAGGATTACAGGAGTAATGTGGCGTTACAGATTTTCCAAACCCGTGGGTCCTATAATTCACATGCGCATATAATGAAAATTGGATTATTAACGGGGGCCCTCTTTTCGTCGTATAATAATTTTTCGAGCTGATTTTACTGCTTTTCACGGCAATCGCATAACAATATAGGTCATACACGTGTTTTTATAACGAACTAATGTTAGAAAAGGAAATACTTTAATTCGATCACGCGCCGTGAACTATAATATTCAAAATTTCGAAACACCCATATACGCTGAATAAACATACATTAAACTTCCTAATTTAACGCATCGACAATTTCTACGCTACCTACCATGATTTCGAAAACAAACAAAATCCCGCTTGCCCGACCCGTGTGTTTGCACTTTATTACATTAGCTCTGTTCCATAACTGCGCGGTCCACGTATAACGGCAAACGATCGCATTAGCATCAGCAAAACCATTCGCGCAACCCTCTCTCAACCTTCTCCTACCCATCAAAAACTTAATTTCCCGTTCCCGGCTTTCCCTTTCTCGCGTGTCCGATCAAACCCTATACGCTCGCGAAAGGGCTGAGAGTAGTATAAGGTATTTAGATATCGTGGTCGCAAACACACGACGACGAAATCGATTCCCCCTCTCGGAATACATTACCGCACGCACGCGTCCCGTCGAATTTCGCTACACACATATACGAAATTTGAAAGTATAAGCGTCGCAATAATAATTTGTACCGAGGGTGAGAGCTGCGCGCGCGGGCGTAACCTCGGCAAACGACCGCCATCCATCGCCGGCCGAACACTGCAATATGTTTCGCTCTCTCTCTCTCTCTCTCTCTCTCTCTCCCGGGTGCTGCGCGCCGCGCGAGTTATTGATAAACGCGCGCGCCGGCCGGGAAAAGCTAGAGCCCCAGCCGCCGCGCTGAGCTGCGTGAGCGGAGCAAGACGACGTGCGTCGCTGCTGCTGCAGCGCGGTGCGGGAGAGAAAGCGACGACGCGAGATATATCGCGGCTGTCCGCCTCTGCTTTTGTGCCCGCGTGTTTCTCTTCGTCTTCTCGTCCCTTTCCACGGGATGGACCTTCTCTTCTTTTTTTATATTTTTCTTATTTTCCTTCTTTTTTGTCGTTGTACATGGGGGGGCGGCGTGGTGTAAGCCTCGATCGCGAGAGAAAGAGAGAGAGAGATGAGGGTGAGGTGTAGCCTTGAAATATACGGGCGCGTTTTCCTTGCGGGGTGGTAGGTGTAAGGGGGGTGGGTTGTGTTTTTCAAGGGATGAAAGTTGGTTACGAATAACATGGAATTGTAGTTTTTTTTATTAAAAGGCGTGTGGGGTGAATAGAGGTAATTTTGGTTTGAACGGGTATAAGTGGAAAAATTAAAGAAGTGATTAATGGGCGACAAGTGAAGTTGGCGTTTCTGTAAAGTTAATAAAAACGTTCGGCGCTCGTTAATTGGTATTGGAATATGTTGCTGGTTTCTGATGAAAATAACCTTTTTTCAAATAGGATTTTTCAATTTTCGGATATTGATATTTTTGTTTGCCAATCTTTTAAAAATATCCGGTTGATCAGTGCGGTGATTACAAAAGGTTCTGTAACATGAACATATATCAGAAAAAGCCTATACAATATTTAAAATATGATCCGGTTTTTCGTTACCAAACATTTTTTCAGAATCCATTTTTTATTAAAAATTTGCTTTTTTTCTCGTACACATTTTGGCTGATATTGTTACGTACGTTCGATGTTTCGAGAAATGTGTTTACATTAGATACATAAAATATGATATTCGCAATGGCAAACCTTCGCGAAATTTCAGTCGCCTTTTTAAAATTTCAATAAACAAAAATAAACATGAAAAATAAGAGTAGTTAGTGTGTATTTTTCATCGAACAGCCAGCGAAAATAATAACAAAACATATATTATTTTTTCATAAACTTTTATCGAACGTGCGTCATCATAAACATCGTAAAAATGCATGATCAATGTTGACAGTTATTACTGCAATAAATATTATTCATGTGCTCATTGAAAATAAAACAATAGTTATTTTTAAAGACAAAACGTCATTACTTGAGAATTTTATAAACAAATAGGCTTACACCTGCATTCTTCTAAAGTTTCTTTCTTTATTTACACACTACTTATAAAACAAAAGACTAATTACAAACTAATTAATTCAAAGGGTCTTATGCAAAACTTATTAGTACAAGGTGCTCGTGATATTCAATTAAATGACTCACCGTCACTCACTCCCGCTCATATAGAAAAAAAAACCCGTTCATTATCGTCTCGAAAGCATCGCTCGCAACGAGCCTGTAATAAAGCATTTTCTTCGAGCACTCGTAGCTCTCTCAAGTCGTCGTCCAGTTACACGAAACACAAGGAGCCACGGGCAGCAGTGGAAAAACTGCACGCGCGCGCCGATCCAGAAAGAGCAAAAGAACGGAAACGAAAGAAGGAAAGAGGAAGAGAGAGAGAGAGAGAGAGAGAGCCAGAATGGAGCATTATGACGCTCGACCTCCTTTATTTCCTCTCTTTTTCCCGCGTCTCGCTTCCATTACACACTCCAACCGCTGCGCTCCCATTTTTTCCTCGAGTTCGGCCGTTTAATGAATCGTTCGACGCGCGCCCGTGTGTGCGCTATATATATAATGGAGCGTTAATTATTTTTGAGAAATTGGCCCATCGCGCGTGCGGTTTTTCTTCATTTTTTTCCTCGCATTTTTTTCCCCGGTTCTCGTTTTCTCTCTCGTTTTCTCTCCCCCCGGCGGCTGTACGTTGGGAGGGTGGGCAAAGTGGGAGGCGAGAGAGAGAGAGAATTAGTCGAGGGCCAGTTATTGCCCGAGAAAATTCGGTGCTAATTGAATTATCCCGGCGTGCCGCGCGAGGAAAGTTCGGCTCTTTCCCCCTTCTCTCTCTATCTGGCTTTTATTTGCTCGTGGCCGGTTCGCCGACTTCGCCGCCGCTTTTCGTATAAATCTCACTTTGTTAATCGCGGATTTGCGGAGGCGGCGGTGGCAGCACACCGGACTTCGCCGACGAGCGGATCTATATATGAACGAGTCGAGCGTGAATTTTGTGGTGTGTATAAAGCGCCCAGCGTCTGGGCGGTGAGCGATTTTTCACGGCTACGCCGTCGTGGATTACGGGAGGGAGAACAATTAGCTGATAGTTTGCGAGAGTTGACGGAAGAGGAATTTCGGGATATTTGTCTGGCAACGAAACGCGCGATAAATTGATTATAGAGATATTTCGTTTTCGGAAGTGAATTTGATTGGTAATGGATATAGAGGGTGTCGATGAAATGAAACTTTTTTTCATTCCTATTTTGAGCTTCTATATGCGTTGAACGAATAACGATTGGATTGGGAATTTGAATGATATGTGAATATAATTGAGAAATATCAAATTAAAGCTTATTATATATGATTATGTTATATATTTGTTCTTACTGTCAATTTGCGTAAAACTATCTACCGTATCTATGTATGCGCAACAATTGGCAATTTGTGTCGTGTAATGTCGTGCAATTTAGCAAAGAAATAGCTTTTTTTATTGCTATGCCTTGTGGAGGGACAAAATTTTCAAGTAACCATATTAAAAAGAGGTTTTGAATCATTGGGAGTCTAAATAACCTATTTTGAAAAAATGTATGAGCATGTGTGTGTGTATGTGTGTGCGTTTGCATTTGTGTCCGTGTATGTTCGCGTGTGTGTAACGACGTAACTTTTCCAATTTTTAACCAATCGTTTTCGGACAGCGTTCAAGATATTTGAAAAATAATAATATTTTATTTATTGATTCAAAATTTTAATCGCTTATTACACTTATCGAAGACAAAATTATCTTTATTCATTTTTAAGAAAAAAAAATTATTTTAGAAAAAAAATTTGTTTTTATTTTCATACAGTAACTGGAGTACAAAGCAATTAATCGTCAAATTTAGCACAGAGGTAGCTTTTTTTTTATGTATTTTTTTTAATGTTCGAACCGCCAGTTCGAAATATTTAAAAAATAAAAATAAAAAATAAAAGTTGATTTTGTAAAATAAGTTTGAGAAAATAAAATATATAAAACACAAGCAGGTTAGTAAATAACAATTATTTACCTATATACTGATGTAAACAATTAATGTATGGAACAATAACTTTAGCTTGAGGAAGCTAATTTCAAATGAATTGGAAGCAGTTTTTTTCTATAATGACAAAGATTTGACTTTTTACATTATAGTTCATAAATTTAAGCAACGTAAGTTATTTATTTGTAGTTTACACGAGCTCTACAAATCTTTCAAAAAATTCACGCGCTCGAAATCCATCTGGCACAATAAATAACAAACTCCGCATCAAAAGCCCATCCTTGAAAAAACGTAGCATCATCGCATCTGCAAATCCAAGTGCATACAATACCGTATATATACATAAAGCTCGCACCGCCCCATCCCCATAGCGCGTCAACAACTTTCCCACCCCCTGCCCCCACTATCTCCCTCTCTCTTACCCACGACACTCTGCATTTAAATCGAATGCTTGAAAGCGCCGTTCCCGCACCTCAAAATCCGTCATAAGGCGTCGCAAGCTCGCAACCAAGCTTCCATTTCGAAAATTTCCCGTTCTCATTCCAGGATATCCAGCCGCGTAGTCACAGGAAAATTAGCGACCCAAGAATAGCGAGGGAAAAGCTCGTTCGCGAGGTACAAATGAAAAACAAACAGAATCGACCCTCTTCACGCCGTTAACCTTATAACGTTTCGTTGATTCGCGCAGCTCTCTCTCGAGCTATACCTCTAGTGGATGGCATACAGGGATACGGTCGACTCCGATCTTACAAGCGAGAGCGAGGGAAGAGTTTGATGTGAGCGAGTGGGTTGCGCCATCGTCGCTTTGCCGATATTATCGCACTAGCCTCTGTGTGTACGTGAAAAATTCGTATTTCCTCGCGCCTGTATATGGGACGGAGAGCGTTTCGCCGATATAGAATATTTCATGAGGTTCTTTGCGTGATGTAGATTTATTACAGACTTTGTTGGTCTCGCTCGAGTGACACGGCAAATAGATTTTAGCAGGAACATGTTGCAGAATAAGTTCATATAGTGTTTTCAAAGTGATAATTGGAATTTATCATGCTTGGCATAAAGTTAAACATTTTACTTTGATATCGTTAATTTAATACCTTGGTCAATATTGATATGCGGAAAAAGGTGTTCTAAATTAATTTTTGCCCATTTTCATTAGCACATTTTAATTTAATATTTAAAGCACTAAAATAAATGGTACGTTATGACGCAATTATTTTTTCAGACGTATTTATTACTGTAACTTGAGCATAAATAATTCTAACAATAATACTGGTACGCAGTTATTACGATTCGTAAAAGGAATTCATATATTTCTGTGTGAGTGTGTATTTGAATTAAAATTTATTTAGTAACACCATTTCATTGCAATAGTAGCGTTACAAAAGAAATAGAAAAGAATAAATCTTTTCAGTGAATGAAAAGGTTTTATCTTTCTTCAAAATTACATCAGCTCAGAATTTGAAAAAATATTGAATAATATGCAACTTTTAGATTTATGAATTTTTACTGTTTGTTCTAGTCTACTTTATTTAGTGATTTTCAATATAAAAAATATGTTCTTATCTCAAGATATACAACTCCGTGAAAGGTTTTCCTCACTATACATTTGAATCCCTATATATTACATTTGAAATCGGAAATCTGAGAGTCTTTTGTTTTAATGGTTGAAGATTTTCTATTTTATGATATAAAGAAAAACAGAAATCAGATCTCGATGGTGTATTTGAAAAAAACGTACTGTCACCTTTCGAAACCTTAAAAGTATAGATTTTTCGTTTGAGTTTTTCATGTGAAATATGATCAATGCAAAGCAAATAAAATGATTAAACCCGATGTACGTAAATTAAAAAAAGAAATACATCGAATTACATTTTCTCTTATTTACTTCTACGTCGACCCATCAATTCCAAGCGAAAAGAAACAATTTTGCCGGAGTTTAAAAAAATATTGAATTTTTCACCGCAATGTTTGTCTCCTCTCCCTGCAAACCTCCTGTCCCCTCTCCTCTCCTTCTTTATTTCTCTTTCTCTCCACGGCCCTTATACACCACGCGTTATGTGCACGCGCTGAAACGTTCGTCTCTCTATACCACGAGCTCGTCGAACCTTCGGGATGTTTATGTTTCTCTTGAAAATGTTCGACCTTCGATTTCCAGCCAGCTAAGGTACAGCGCCTCCGCTGAGCCGCGCAACCGTGTTTTTGGTGCGCTCGCGCTCTAAGCAAATTTCATCCAGACAGACACTTTTTATTAAAAAAAAAAAGAAGAGGAGGTGGAGGAGCAAAAAATTACGCGGAAAAGAGCGTTGAAGAAATTTAAGCCACTGGCGAAAAAGCGAACGCGATGCGGGTGTTTCGTTTTTCGCTTTTTCCAGGAAGCTAAATTGAATTTAGATTTTAAATTCGCCGTTTTGTTAAAGCGTTGTCATCAGCGAGTGGTACCGTATGGAATTGAAATTCTGTCAGAAATTCGACGATACTGAGCCAGAAGATAGTCGAGTGCAATATTTTGGGATAGTTTTGTTTAGGTTTCTATTTATTTTATTTTTGATAGTTTTTTATTTATAAAATGCAATGAAAATTGAGAAACAAAAGTCTAGATTTTCGATGATTTCTAAAAAAATTCAATGCCAACTTTTAGTTTAAATCGAATTAATACATTTATTTTTTAATTAAATCCATATATACTTTTAGAAAATATGCCAATTAATTATACTTATTATGTACATATTATATACCTATGAAACAGGCATGATTTTATAAATATTTTATTATAGCAAATTATTTATTTACTTTTATATGTTGGAATCGAAGAAAACGGATAATATTTCCGAGGATCCGGAATGTTGACTCAAGATCAAAGCATATATAGCTGTGTCAAATCGCGACTCACCACGCGATGGATTCATCTGTATATTCGAATAAATCGACATTATTCAATCATGATTATTTTATGAATTGTTAAAATTAAATCATCTCTCATACTCTCAGGTTTAAGATTCATTTGAATCATTCATATTGAACCATGATTCTATAATTCGTCAAATAAATCGTCCGTTTTTTAATCGTGATTCAAATTTTCGAATCGATTATATCGCAAAAATAATCAATGATTCAAAAATTAATTATGATTTATACCAACAAAATTGTTTCTATAAGAGTGTATAATCGGTTAGAAAGTTTCTGATGAATATCCTAAGACGTTGAATAAAAATTTATTCATTGCTTTAAAATTCCCGTAGTTAAGGGGACAAGCCATGGTTGAACCTGAAAAAAAGCTATTGTATTAATTCTTTAATAACAAAGCCAATATATAATTTTAAGAGTTCAAACTTTT
>JAPYZO010005838.1:0-10585 GCA_030522905.1 Torymus flavipes | reverse complement strand
GAAAATACGTACGTATATCTACCCTACCTTTCGATATTTTGTACATCTACCCTACCTTTCGATATTTTGACTTTCGATATTTAGACCTTCCGTCATTTTTATTTTCGATAATAGGACCTTTTGACATTTTGACTTTTAATTTTTGAACCTTTCGATATTTATGTTTTCTATAAATTTATTATTTCTTCAAATTATGCTTCGTAAAGTCGAATTCAAATCTATAAATTTTCGACATTATTAATTTCGATATTCTTTTTATTTTAAATTACAAATTTTCCATCAAAACAAGTTCTAATAAATAACTTTTCTTTTAAAAAATTTTCTATTTTTCGATGCCATCCCTACTTCTCCAGTATAATAGCGAAAGAGATATAAAAAAATAACAGTAAAAACAACAATTATTTTAATATGTGTAACCAGAATACTATGCAGAAAGCAGAAGATAAAAACAGAAAACTTACAAAATTTCATTCCAAGAATTTTCGAAGGTATCATTGAACTTTTAACTCAAAATTTTGCAGATTAATTGATATTATGCAGGGCAATCGAATTCGGATAAGTCGCTTATTGTAGTAAAAATAGAGTTCTAACGAATTATTGCTGTCCGAATGATACGGTACGTCACATAGTAGAGATCAGAATTCCCACCAAATATTTCGAGATGGAAGCTCTTGAAGCAGAGATATATCAATATATGTTTTTATTTAGCATCAAGTATAACCGGGTTCCAGTTATCACATCAGCATTCCTTGCGAAATACAAAACTTATATGCCAAAAATTCGAATTTTTTTATAACCGGAAAGGTGTCAATTTAATATTAATTTTTAATTGACTTTACTCGTTTGTTTCCGTAAAATCTTGCAAACAAAATTTTCGCTTCGATTTTTTTAATTTTATTATATCACAAATTAATTTATTAGGTGTAATATTCTTATAACTCTTGAAATTAAAGCTATTTAATACAAAATACAACAAAAACATTCTTATATTATATGTTTACATTTTCCATGATGAGGGTTAGATCTATATTAAAAAAAAAGCATTGCAGATGTAAAACTATTATTTTTCAGGAATTAAGTACTATATAACTTTCGATAGAGTTGATATTATTTTGTAGGCAGAACAATTTCTGTATTTAGATTAAAAATTAAACTACCCTAACGTAATAAAAAAATTTTTATCGGTGTAAACATTTTTTGACAGTAAGAAGTACAATTAAAATTTCACAGAAAGTTAGATATTGATTGAAAGTTTTTCTGTTTAAAATAGGATTAAGCGTCGCCTTAGCAATCAGATTATTTTCTTGTGATATTTTAAATTAATTATCACGTTTCGAAAAATTAAAATATCAGACAAAAGGAAATAAAAGAAAAAACGAGAAATTTATTTTACCAATGAGAAGTGACTCAAAAGTCTCAATGTACGTACGCTCGTGCATTTCATCAGCGCTGCTGCGCTACATATTGCGCGCGTCGTGAAGGGAACTGGGTCATTGTTAATGAAGAGCGTTTTACAGAACGCAAGAGAAGAATTTACCATATCAGGCATAATATTTCGCACTTTCCAGTGCAGCTGGAACGAAGCGGCACGGCAATTCAATTAGCCGGTAGCCGGCTAAATGTCGGAGACCACAAAACAAGAGAGCAAAAGATAGAACGACAAAAGTCAAGAGAAACGAGAGAAAACAAAAAACTCGCTAAAGAAGAATAAGAAAAAAGAAGAGCAAATGAAGAGGAGAATTTGAGTGGGCTGCTCTTTGGAAAAAGGGAGGACAGAGGAAATCGTTCGCGTGGTTGTGCACGAAAACAGAGAACAATGCAAGTGAGAATTGCCGTCCTGGCAATGGCTAGGAGTAGTGGTAGGATGTGTAAAGAAAAAGTCATTGCTATGAAAATACAATTTCGTAGAAAGAAAGAGAAAGAGAGAAAGGAGGAGAGAGTGAGAGAGCTACGGAGAGCGACAGAGTTGGTGAGATGGAGAGAAAGAGAGAGACAAATTTCAACTTGCTTCTCGAGCGTGATGTTCCCGAATGACTTGACCCACGGCTTTTGACGCAAGCAGCCTGAACTGCGCAAGGGGTTAATACATCCATCGCGAAAAATTCATTAAACTTTTTTGCGTTACATTTTTGTAATTTACAACCTGGATGCTTTTCCCTTCATTTGCCGCGATTGCTCTTGCGATACAAAATTCGTATTTGTTTCGGACACCCTTGTTTACTACCGTCCTTGTGCCAAAAAATATAGGGGCAACGCGCTTAAATTTTATCATACATTTTGACACCATTATCTAAGATTTTCTTATGTACTCAACGTAATCAGAAATTTTTTCATAATTCTCAAAATAATTTACCATTGTCTTAATTATTTTCTCGTATAAAACCCCGAAAAATGACAATTTTTCTGTAAGAATAAACATTTCTACAGGTATACAAAAAATTCGTAAATATATCTAAACTTCGTACTAACACAGAATTTTCGGAATCATAATTCTGATAATAAAATAGCAGTAGACAGTCATATTATTTATATCTCAATTAGTTATGCCTCTATTTTGAAATGTAAAATTGCATCTTAAAACGTACATTATACGTGGTTATTTCAAAGGTATATCTTTTTTAAATCTTTTTATCGAATTAAATTTTTTACTTCTGGCTGCTATCATACCCTCAACTTCAAGGTTATCAATAATGTACCATAATCCTTTTTAATGATTCAGTAGGTAGAGTCCCACTACTTACACATACATGTATGGGAGTCGATCAGCCGAAGTTGCGCCAAGTTCACATTTTCAGTCAAGGTTAAATATATTATATAGGTAATACCTATTAGTATTTCAGTGTATATGTATTTTTCAATTTCTAATAAAATTAATAATATTATAATTATTAATAGATTTGGTTTTTGGAAGAACAAAATATTTTTTTGTAACCTGTACTCCTACCAAAAAAGATTTGATAAATTTATTATAACGAAGCATGTTATTAAATAAGTACTTATATGAAAAATAACTATGTTTTTGGATTGCTTCTTTCAATTTTACAGAATGTAAGTAACTGGAACCCCGAGTGTGGTGGTCTGGTGTTCTTGCTCGGAGCTACCGACGCCTATGCGCATCTCGAGTTGTCCTCACATCACAAGTGCAATCAGACCCTAGACACCATGGCATCATTTTATTCGTAATACTATAGTTTGCTGTAATTTTACATCACCACAAAGGAAGCTATGTGATAGTGAAAAAAAAGTTTCGGAAAATCATGTTAGAAACGCGTGATTAGCGTACTACTAATATTACGCGAGCAAATTTGGATCCATACGCATTGTCAAAAATTAATTGCTCGTAGATGCGCTAATTGCGTATGACGCGAGTAATAGCTCTCACGCTCTCTTTTCTCTGCTCGGGAAGAGTGGGGACCACGGCCTTCGAAACTGGCTCGAGTTACACCTCAGTAAGTCGATGCCAGCTACTTATTCCTTTCAAAAGAAACTTTTCAAAAGCTGCCTTGTGATTTGTTGTTGGGCGTTATTCCTTGCTATTCCTTCATTCGTGCAAGAGTCCTAAGAAGCCTCAGTCTATTCTCTTATAGATCTGTGAGAAGAGCAGAACAAGCAGAGCAGCTTATTGCGAAGTCATCATTATACCCATCTATACGTTCAACAGCTCAACTACAGTATAAGTGTATTGGAGTATCACGAATTCATTTATATAGTTTTTGGTGTAATGGCTTAGTGACAGTTAGTTTTTGTTATAAAAAATCTGGTATAACGGCTTAGTGAAAGCTAGATGTTTATATTATATTTGAGTTGTAAAAAAATGCAAAATGTACCTATTTATTATTTTTAATCATATTATTTACAATATAAGTTGACAGTACCGATTTTAACGAATTAAACTAAAATTACAATACTTATAATAAACAAATTCAACAGATTTCAGATGAGTACAAAATTAAAGTGTCAAAATAATAAAATATATTTTATCTTTGAACTCTTTCTTTGTGTATAATTTATTTCAGATGCTATAATATTTCTCGAGAGGATTGTTTTTAAAACTTTGTAAGAATCGTGGTGCATTGATTCCATAAGGGAATATGAATTGATGTATATCCCTAATGTTCTATTTAGAAAATCTAAAAAATCAACACTTGTTCAATGAAGAAAACCAACTTACTAAATTAAATAATTATATGCTCACTTCGAAAAGGTATATTACGGTACGGATGTAAATATCAAGGATATGCTTATAAAAATATATGTTTCTTTTGGAAATCTTTAAATATATTCAAGTGAAATTTTATAAGATAAGAATAAAAGGCAACTTGCAATTCAATAAAGCTGTTCGTTGTCCAATATTTAAAAATAAAAATCTAGAATTTGTGTATAAAATTAAATCTACTAACAATAGTATTCAATTTTTTAGGTAATATCAAATATATTTATAAATATTTTGAGTTATAAAATAATAATTTAAACCATCAAAGAGTGTTATTGAAGTAGAAAAAAAATAGTAATTAATAACACATTTCAGGTAACGAGTATCTTTTTTAGTTGAAGATATACAGTTTAATGGTCATTTTAGGATAAATAATAAGATGATCGAAAAATTTTATTTCCTCATATCTAATTTTTAAATTGCATATGTCATATAAAACTGTATGACCTTAAGGATATGTTTTTTAGAAAATTCAGGAAATTTTCTAAAAAATAGTATTCATTGTGCCTATCTGAAAAATGTACCCCAGAGGAGTTATAAATCATTGAAAATAGTCAAAAAAGGCTAAAATGGCTAAAAATGGCACGAAAAACGCGAAAAAAATTAAGGAATACTAATGGGGTTATTACAGAGCGATCCGGGTGGTTTTTTGAGCAGGTAATCTATCCGAGAATTGCCCATATACATAGGTATATACATTCATCTTTTGTATATTTTTATTTTATATAATTGTTTTATTGTAGGTCGTCATAGACAACATTTTGGTGTGAGATACTTAATTATTGGCGTTAAAAATTAAAACAAAGAATTAATACATTACTTTGATAGGAAGCTATAGCTTAACGTGTACGTACTAATGAATTGGTAGCGGTTTTTTTCCGAATACAAGAAAGTTTAACACAAATAAAGATATCAATTACATTGCTTAATATTCAATCATACTATTTAATAATTAATAATTATTAATTTTTTGATCTAGGAAGGTCAATATTCAAATCAGGTCACTATCAAATATGCATAGAATCAATAATGGATGGAGGTTCGGATTTGAATAATAATCATTTTTCATCTAATAAATATAGAAGAAATAACGGAGAATTAGAAGGACTGAATTATTCCGAAAATCAATAAATTACGATTCTATTTCTGAATAAAGACTGAATTGAATAGTAAATACAAACAGAAATACGAGGGTTACTAAAAAATTCCATTACATATGCGTAATTGAATTTTCCTTGTATATTAATACACTATATTACTGCACCCTCGTCGTTACGGTATCGGTTTCTTTTATTTTATGAACTTTTGTAACATCAACCTGTTTTTATCACTATTACTGAAAATAAGAATAACACCAAAAATATACAAAACTAATATTTACTATTTGTTTGTATATTTTTATATTTAAAATATTTTTCCACAAATATATTTAAATGAAATCTAAAGTTGCGACCATTAAAAATAAATAAATGGAAAATATCATTTCATCGAATCAGAAAATAAATGTTATTTTCTATTTGATACTCAAATTACAATGAAAATTTAATTGAACACGTTTCAAACCTATTATGGCGAGATCACCTCACTGTGAGTCGTCACTTCGGCAGCATCAGCCGCATCGCCGCAATCGTTTACGATCGTGGTTCGAACATTTCGCGCACCGCTTCTGATACGACCTATAACAAAAATCATTTGCGTGTCGTCGACGTACGAGCGCGGTTGCTGCCGTTAATCTGGCACTTCTAAACTTTCTATTTCTAAACGCTTTACTGAAAGCAGTGTAGCGTTTTATTTAAACGAGATGGCTCTCGCTCTCTCTCCCTCACATTAGCAGTCGGGCTTTCGAGCAAACATCAGTACTCATGAAACTGCCCTTTTGCGAATCCTATATAGATAAAGTTCGCAGTAGTATGCATAAAGGATGGCTTACTATCCTGCTCGTATTTAATTTTATAGATAATTGCTTTGAACATCATTAAAGCAACTCAATTTCTAAGAATGCAATCAGATGGTTCCATGCATGTTTCACAGGACGTACGAATTCAAGCTGTTTTTGATTTAAACGATTGCGTGTTTTAATTCTTGATAAATAAATATGGAGGCCCTATCACAGGGAAGATAATTTTTCTTACATTTATTCATAATTCTTTGTTGATAATCTCAAAATCTTCTTACAAGTTTAGCCTATTGAATTAAGTAAAGGGGGCAAGGCTATTTTTTACAATTCACTTGATGATTTTAAGTACAACGTTTCGGAGGATTTTCTCCTCACTCTTTAGTTTTTTAATTTGTCACTACTAAATTAATGTTACAAAAACAGAAATCATCATTCTATTGAAAATATATAGACGAATATTACGGAAGAAAAATTTTTACAGCATGACACGTGAATATTCACTAGAAAAGTAGTCGATTTTTTTTCTTATTCGCACCAGTGAGCGACTTTTTATTATTTATATTTTTAGAGCATAGTGACGCCGTAAAAGTATCACATCAAAGTATCTGTCAGCATGTATTGGTCGCAAGAGCCAGCTGAGCAGAGAACGTAAGGGTATTGTGTTGTATACATATGAGCTGTTGCCGATGAGTCGACCATCACTCAAAACGACCAATCAACCAGGAAGACAGTAAGAGTACGAATACAGATAACAGTAGAATTGCGAGGTAGTTAGTAGTGTCGATCACACAGCGAGCGAGTAAGTGTGCGAGAGTGGTATGTGTAATATCATCTTCGAGGATAGCGAATCTATAATAATGGCCTTACCAGTGGGAAGGAAAATGAGTCGTGTGCGTGTGTGTGTGTATGAGAGAGAGAGAGAGAGAGACGTTGGTGCGGTGTTCGATAATACCTTCCCAGCGGGAAAAGAAACGAAGTGTGTCAAAGGCCTTCACTGCACCGGTAACACCAAAAGGCCACGCAGGTGAATTCGAAGAGGTGCGTGTGAACATCGATTGCGAGGAGTGTGCGCGTGAAAGATAGATAAATAGCAGCCAGTCTGGGGTGACGTCAGCGGGAACTCACCCTCAGTCAAGGAGTCGCAGAAGCCGGTAACGAGAGGGTGCGATGCACGAGAGTCATAAATGAAACGATTTTCCGGTCATATTCTCTACTTAGTGGAGATAAGCTAACCTTAAAATGTTTTTACTAAATTTTCTGCGTAATCTGATCATGTTATCATGTATTTAAAACGAAATATTAAAGAAGATAGCTAACGAAACTGTAAATACGAATTATTGTTTTTTTTATCGTTTATAATATTGGTTCACGGGGTACAAACGAGAACAATGATTTTCTCCAGCCATTTCGCAAGTAAAAAAACTGGCCAACCATAATATCTTTCAAATAGTCATAAATAGCTAATGTAAATCTGTGAAAAATTTTTTCTTTTATTCTGTCTATTAAAGGGTGTAAATATGACTACTATTTATCAGGCAAATAATAGGATCGATTTCACCGGAACGATAACTTTTTTATACTCATTGTAATTTGATACTATTGTTTGCCGAAAATCAATATTATTATACCCTATACGTATATTAAGTTTTTTGCCATACGATCAATTGACCATCACATAATAAAATGCAATCAATCAATCCTACTCCCTCCCACCCTCTCTCTCTTCCTCTCTCTTTCTCATTCTCGTTCTCTCCCCCGCCTCCCTTTGCACTCGTGTGTTTGCGGCTTCCTGGTGGGGATTAGTAGGCAGCGCGAAAATCGGATTGCACGTGACTCGTTTGTTTTCATTGGTGGACTTTCCGGTTGATTATGTACCCGCGAGGCCCGTGAGCCCGCTCGTGCGTAATTCGAAAGTTTGCGACTGTTGACACGCAATTTCTAAGCGCCGGTGAGCACATACCGCTCGCGGTCGAAATATACGGGTGGCAAGCTTAAGGGTTATAATGATAAATGTTTATGAGTTTATAATGGAGATAAACTGTGCACAAGTAGATCAATTTAAATTTTGGATTTTCATTGTTTGACAAACAAATAACTGTTTGCATATAAAATCGACCATTTTGAAAGTTTTTGACATAATGGCGATAAAATATTGTGAATTTAATAGCTAATTTGATGTCGAAATTAGTATTTGAATAAAATACTTCAAGAGTGCATGAAACGCATAAAAGTTATTAGTGACCGTTGATTATGATTTTTCAGTCAGAATTAGATAAATAAAATTTCGACGTTTTCTGTTAAAATTGCGCAAGATAGCTGTCATGTATTAAATCAGTTATTTTAAATTTTCTTTAATTTCTACTGTAGAATTTTAATCATCCTCTTTAAAAGCTTTAAACAAAATTCTTTTAGTTATTATTTGCTACAAAATAAGAACATGTTCGACTTTTATTCTAAAAAGGCATTTTTTATAATTGTATTGCGTATTAAATAATTGAGTATAAGTAGTTAATACAATAGTAGGTCAAAATTATCTAGGCTAGATATTTAGAAGATTCACTTTGATTATTTGGATATTCAGTGTTTTAAGTTATGCGAAAAAACGGAATGGAATATAGAAGGTACATACATGTGCCACTGCCCCACAAAGGGGCTAGCCTACTTAAAGCTATATAAATACAAAATTTGGCGGAGTAGCGGACCTCGATCGATCATCTTTAAGATACATAGCATTGGGCGCGTATATAGTACTCGATATATGGGTGACTGACTCTAATCAAATTTCACATAATCAAATTGTTACAAAAGTACATGCTTACACATATTAAGTTAATATTGTTTTCAATATATTATTTTAATAGGTGAAACTGTAGAACCTTATAGATATGTATAACTATATATTTTGTTTAGAGGTCAAATTTAATTATTCATACTCTGGGGAGGTTTATCTACCACAAGAGTATAGTTATAATCTTATCAAATAATTTAGCACTACTAGGTATTAATAAAAAAGTATACTTTTAATTAGTAAAATTATTTCTACATTCGTATCTACATTCATACAAGATTGTCTGATTTCACAATAGAGTAAATACTCAACCAAACAAAAAGTAAACTTTTGTGAGATTGTGGAGAGGAAGTGTGAGAGATGGGGCGATAGAGAGGGAGAGAGAAAGTGAGAGAGAGGGAAAAGAGGCAGAAAGAGATGTGGTCGGAGTACCGCAATTTGATTCCACCTCTGATTAAAGCCTCGAGACAGCCGATAACTACGTTGCGCGCGTCATGGCTGCGATCGCGAGCGTACCTGCGAACCATCGCCTATTATCCGTCTGCGCGAGCAAATGTTGCGTGGACGTAAGCGTCAATTCGATTAATAAAAGTCACGATGTTTGCTGGGGAGTATGAGCTTTACAAGAGTTGAAAGATGAAGTAACTCGTGAAAGTGATTAATTTAACACTTCATTTAATATATTTTTTTAGTTTTATATGGATATATCGTAGAAATAAATTATCCATTTTTATCTTACCAACGTTATGTTTCAAAATATTTATTTATTACTAATATTACCCCTACATTTCTACACCTCGCGGCATACTTTGCAGTGACCTAGACCACGCATTCGATGCGTTTTAACACCGAAAGGTAAAAAATTAGATTAGATGATTCCTGAGATCGCGCTTTCTATGCGTTTCAACACCTATAGGCAAAAAGTTATGGAGCGTACCACCTAGACTCCATTATCAAGTCAGTCGCATTATTATACATTTGTGGGCAAATATTCATATTGTAACTGTTACAACATGACATTTAGATATTAGTATACACGCACGATTGTGATTTGTGGATAATAATTGCTCATAAGAAATTAATTAATATAAATATATTAATATAAATATATTATTTGTCAAATGTCTATATAATTCATCGTAATTAAAAATACGTTTGTTAACAATATACGTTAACTAAAATCAATATCATTTTCTCAGTGTGGTAAAGTATTTTTATAATATAGGTATAACGCATACGCACATACACGCACACACGCACGCCGACACACAGTTGCAATTTTAAATATTATTATTCATACCTCAAATAGATTTTTACATTGTAAAATTTGCTTTGTAGAATTTTTCTGGTGAAAAAATATCAATTATCAAATAAAAGTATTTGAATAAAGTTATTACGATCATATTTAATTGTTTCTAAATTAAACTTTAATGCTTACGACAAATTAATTTGACACTATAATCGTAATTTGAGAATCACGTTATTGTCGTATACTTATCCGTCATCGACCCTAAATCTCACGGTCGAACGATGTGTGTCCCTGGCTCTTGTCGTCAGAAATTCTTGTCAAATTCGAACGTACACGACACTGACTGACACTAGAGCTCGTCGACTCTCAGAAATTGTATCGGACACACATTTTATACACGTTACACGCGCAGGCACAGATGCATCAGCTAAAAAAAAT
>JAPYZO010005836.1:0-15711 GCA_030522905.1 Torymus flavipes | reverse complement strand
CCGGGAAATAATGGGAAAGTAATTAAACCGTATGTATGCATAAAAGTCACTTTAATTATTATGGTTATATAAAATTTCTGATAATTAACTCCTAATTTTTTTCTCGAATTAAAAAAGAAACGTTAAAAGAAAATTCACGTAAATCAACTTTCATGACCGTTTTAAAACCCAAAAGTGACTTTGAGATTCAGCCGCGGCTCCCATAGCCTCGCAGGAGCGCTCGACCACGACTACTTTCCACCATGACATTCACAGAATAACATAGTGTAAACGAAGGTCAGTGTTGATGCAGGGCCGTTGTCGGAAGAGGATGGCGCGCGGTTACCCCAGCGCGCGAATACTTCTTCCTCCATGAGACGGATGGACCTCCCCACGTCGATTCTGATACGAGTCTGGACGAGAGAAAGCCCGCCCAACTTAATGAAGGCCGGACTACCCAGTTGTGAGGGAGTGAATTTTTGTGTATATATTTGTCGGGGTTAGTACCGTGAATTAGAACCAACCCGCTTAAAAATGCCTTAGCTAAAAAAAGGCGCCCTTAAGGGCTGAGCGTGAGGTCGATCGGTTGATCCGGAGGTGGCCCGGTTGACGCTGGCGCTTTTCTTGGAAGAATCATCGGCGGTACGACCGGAATGTCTCTCATGACCTTGGCCTTACCCCGTGGCTTATTCCCGAGTTTTCTCGGGGCGGTCGGCATCCTCCTCACCAGTGGGTCGAGAAAGCCGTAGGTTGTAGAAAAAGTTTTTGGCTGACTGACTAAGGTGTTAAGACATCAGACCCCGCTGCGGTGTTCGGTGGCTGCTCCGGAGTCGAGGGGTACTCCCCTGAAGAGCTGGTCACCGATGGCAGAGAGGCTGTGACACAGCTTCGCGACAATGGTGACTCTAGTTCCGTCTGAGTCGAAGCGTCGACCATCCTTGCAGCTCGTTGTCATCTCTCTAGGATCCGCTGACGATGGTGTCGAGCGAGATAAAGGTGGCACAGCAGCAGTTCCGCCATCTAGTTGTGGCGTGTAACTTTCATGGCGAAGTAGAGTCAAATTCGTTGAATTTGCCGAGATCTATCAAAAGACGTAGATGTCGAGGCAAACGAAGAGTGCGGAGGTCGCCGCGCCCGGCGCGAATATGCCCGGGTCCCGCGTGACTTAACTGTGGGAGTCGCGGCGCCTCGCCGCCTATATACATGTTGTATGTGTATATGAGGGTAACTACTGGGTAAGAATCTTTTCCGACTCTTTTCTACTCGCTTGAGGAAACTGTCTTTTCCCTCTCTCCCCCCCCCCCCTCTCTTGCTCTCTCTCTCTCTCTCGACAGCGCACTTCTTCACACGTACACGCAGAGAAGGACGAGGAAAAATACCTTGAACTCACGCGTGGTATTGACCTGCTGCCGCGGAGTAAGATCGACCGGATAATTATGCAAGAACGCAGGGTGCGAGAGAGTTAATTCGATTCGAATGGACGTGTGTGGTGAGCTAGTTGTGTCAAGGTGGGTGGTATATAAGTCGATCGGTGATAGAGGGAGAAGAAGGAGGAAAGGTTGATTATTAAATAATTAGAAGGAAGGTGAGTTCGAGTTAATTTGGAATTTCCTCTCGATTAAACGCGAGAAAAACGACATAGGCTCGAGCATTAATTCGTTCTTGACGATAATATAATAGTAAATCTCGAGTGCGCACTCGTTCATTTTCTTAAGTGCACGAGAGGATGAACTCATGCCAAGTATAATAAAATCTGCATCTCATCGGTATTCCCATATCACTTGCTAATGCCAAATTTTCGCTCGCCTGCGTACATCTAGCGCGGATCGATAAATCAGAGCGGCGCGTTACGATCGCGACAAATTGAATTACAAATCACGCGGTATACGCGATGGAAAAGCACCGTCCTTGCGACACGCATTTGGCATTTTTCCCAGCACCAAGCTGTGCGCGCGAGAGAGAGGATGAAGAAAAAAATAAGGACGATTTAATTTACAAACGACAAAGAGACTACGACGACGACGACGACGATGTATAATTCATCGACTGCGTAACCGTATACGCGAGCGATTATATGAGAGTCGCCGCGACGTGTTTATACGCGCTGAGAAAAATTGTACGGTACCACGCGCGCGTCTAGCTGCTATTTGAACTTCAGAGTATAGAGTTGCGGAGAAAATGAGTGTGTTTCTACGGTTGTATACGCAATCGCATTTTTCCAGTGTTTGCTTTTGATGAGAAGATCAACCAAATTCGTATTCTTGCGAAGTGAGGTTTAGAATTCCAATAATAATGAATAAGGTATGTTGACGCTCAAGCCAGTCACTATTTTCTACATCGCTTCGCCCATACTTGTGTATTGCATAAAATAATTTTTTCGTATCTTTACATCTGATTACGATAAAATCCTAAAAGCTAACCTTGAGCATCACTCAACTCCGCTCAAATTAAGAATAGAAGAAAAAAAAACAGCAACTCGCACGATCGACGAATTCGCGCGAATCGTCTACAATCACGCACAACCTGTGCGATTATTTCTCACGTATACCATATCCTTCCCGTACATACTCGTCGGGAAAAACAGCCGTGCACGCGTGCGATTACACAAAAGCGCTACCGTGCGCGCAAAACAATTAGAGAGCCACGGCGGCGGCGGCGGCGCGCGAGGCTTCCCGGCGGCTGCGCGAACGTTATAATTTTCCACGGAATTCTTCTCTCTCTCTATCGTACGGGGAATGGCACTCGTCGATCCGAGATTGATGGCTCTTCTGGGTTTACGCGCACGCGGGATCGCGAGATTTCATCGATTACACAACGCAAAGTGCCGTTGGTCGCGGAAGACTGAGAGAGAGAGAGAGAAAGAGACACGGCAGAGGAAATTCTTAGGATGGTCGAAGGCTGTGCGATCGTTCGAACAAAATGCACGTTTGTTTGTTCATTTTTAGCGTATAGGTATGGATTATATTTGAGATTAGCGGGGATAGCATATATGCGACCTTCGAACCCGTAGGCAAATTGCGCGAAACGCGGTTAAGGCTCGTGAGCATATACGCGTAATTAGCTCTTAAGTTATATCTCTGGCAGCGCGCGTTAAAGTAGAAAATGACCGGATCCTGTCAGGCCTCGGTATATATTTCAAGAGGATAATCACCGCAAAAAGTCTCCGCACGTATCCACCGATTTTACGACCAAATTCCACTCGTTTTCCACCGAACATTCTAAATTCCCCGCGCTAAAATTCGACCAACAATTATAAACCCAATGTCAAAGCCCGATCCGTTCATCCTTTTTTCTCCCTTCAACAAAAAAAAGAACTTTATTTTGCTCCTTACCGCGTCGCCCCATTGTCTCAAGGCCTCCATAACTCATCGCGAGCGCCCCCCGAAACAATCAATCGCCCGCTTCTGAGCTCCCGGAAAAAAGTCTCCCTCGCTCGCTTCGACCAATAAATTCCACGCGAGCGTTCATCGTCGTCGTCGCCGCCGTTGTCGTCGTCCCGCGTCGTCGAAGGCCAAGGCGGAACCGCAATCCGTCGCGGTCTCTCCCTCTCGCTCTCGCGGCATAAAACAAGCTGCCATACATGGGGCGAGCGCTCGAGCGAGTGTGGAGTGACGGTGGAGGTATATGTGCGAGAGATATTTGAGGTTTGAGTTGGTGATGTGTGGAAGTTTTGAAGCTAGGAGGAGATATAATCTTAGGATCAGCAAATTAAGAAAGAATAGGATTAGTTGATCGTAATGGTAAATTAATAGTGCTATATTTTTTCGGAATGTCGTAGTCTCTATGGTATTTTTACAAAAAATAAGTTAAATAATAAATATAAAGATACAAACACTATTTATAAATTAAATATAGCATTAGATTTTAAATATTAATTATGAAAAAGTTATTCAAGATTAAGAATTATATAAAAATTCAACTATTATTTTCACTTAACGCAAATTTTCCGGCTTAAAACAAACTATATTACACGATCTATCGCAATAACTACAATTACAAACGCCGCATTATTCCCAAAATCCAGCGGTATAATTATATTCGCAGGTCAATAAACTGATTTAAAATTCAAAACTAGACCCCCACACATAATCAGCTCTCGAAAACTCGGCGTTCATTCAACATTAAAATCCGTATGCAAATTCGCCTACAGTCGCTCACACAAAACAAGCAACAGCAACAGCAGCAGCAGCCACAGTGCAAAGCAAATATTTGTATACAAAAACGGCCCAAAAAACCGTCTCGAGACAGCCGCCCAATTTTCGAGCCACAACGAAATGCAGGCAAATATATTATAATACACACACACAGCAAATACGCGAGAATATCTATGGGGAGAGGTAGGGAGCGAGAGAGGCCGTCAATTTGCATATTTTAAGCTGCAGCGGAAAGGAGACCACACGGTCGGATGATGCCACGGGGGATGATGATGATGATGATGACGAGAGGACGCGTCGAGAGGCCTGACGTTGCTGCTGCCGCTGCTGTTCGGTGCACGGCTCGCGTGTGCCAGGAGAGGTAGAGTGTAGTAGCGTGGAGAGGAGAGAGAGGAGAATCACGAGACACGAGATGCAGAAACCGGCGACGCGTGCGGATGAAGGTGGAACGATGTAGGGTGGGAATAGAATTTTGGATTAAATGTTCTTGCGAACGGTGAGATATACGGTAAAGTAATTGATTTTATTAGGAAATTATTATCGATTCATTGGTTAAGTAAATTTTACTACCTCTAATATGTAGTACGTTTTTAGATGCATATATCGAGCGACACATTTTTCCTCGTGAACGACGTGCACTTTACATATTATATACTATCGGTTATTGATTTCCATTTCGCATATCGAAGAGACGTAACACGCGACTATGATTCAATTTTACTTCTATAAGTAACTTTATCGAACCATTCAAATATTTGAGTCTACGTCTGAAATGCATTACTTTGGATATATATCAAACTTTTTATATCATTTAGAATCGAATGAAGAATTCCGTGGATAGCGAATAAAACTAAAAGGTAGATACTTTCTGCTTTTATTTTTTGGGGAGCCCTGCGTGAGAAATCCGATGCATTTGGAGAAGAAGAAGAAGCTCCCATTTCGTGGATCGAGTTTCTCAGAAGGCTCAGAATGATCCGACGCATTCCTCCTTTAAGGAATTAATTACACACATACACACAGACAGGCGCATCATGTAAAGCGGGCGGAGGAAATAAAAAGCAGAATGAATGGGCGTGCGAGTAAAATAAAGGAATTCCGGAACGAGCATTCTATTTAAATTAGCTCGATTTGACTCTTCTTCCGACGGCTATAGTTCTTTGCCCCGCTTGTTTTTGCTTTTATCTATATATAATCCTGCTCCGAAAAAGAAAGACGAAAAGCCAACTCGACGGATGACAGCTTACTTAGCATGTCAATTTTAACCACGTATACCGAAAATGCATCTAGCAAATTGCACAACGGCACACCGTTACGTAAAAAGAGGGCCGGCTCCGATACATCGAAACTCGAGCAGCAGGCGCACTATACTCCCGCATATATATGTATCCTGCACTCGCGTGCGCTCCCATCGCGCGACTAAACAAACGGCCCTAGCTCGCTCGCAGTATATATCATAAGATCTCGCAGAATTTATGTCGATTCTCCGTCGCTCTCTCTCTCTACACACACACACACACACACACACACACACACACACGTACACATACTGCGCGCTCGTTTATCCCGGCCGGCACCGGCGTACAAAAGACGCGTCGCTTTAACAGCGTGTCAGTTAATTTCCGCGAGAGACATTTTCATAGATCTCGCCCCGTACTCTCTCCCTCTCGCGTATACTCGGATTTACCGTACAGCGCGCGCGTCGTCTTATATACTCGATTTACCGCGCGCGACCATATCTCGCTCTCTCGCTCGCTCGCGAGAGAGAGAGAGAGAGCAGAGATTATCTCTCTCTTGCTCTGGCGAAGCCGTGCCTTATAACCAGCGTGAGAATCGCCTGGCCTTCCCAGCCTCTTCCCTTCTCTTCTCTGTCTAGCGCCGCGCTCGCTCTTATACTCGGTGCAGAGTGTCTGTGTCCCCTTCTCTGCACTGGTCCCCCGAGGAGCTGCAGCGCGCCTCCGTA
This sequence comes from Torymus flavipes, assembly GCA_030522905.1. NCBI lineage: Eukaryota > Metazoa > Arthropoda > Insecta > Hymenoptera > Torymidae > Torymus > Torymus flavipes. The sequence goes on along the minus strand of JAPYZO010005836.1, from coordinate 9,618 downwards.
ACTGTTGTATGCGAGGCTACGAAATTTTTGGGTTTCGGTTCGGTGCAGTTTTCGTGACGCCGCATATATACACACATTGTGTGCCTGCAGCACCCGCGAGCGAGAGAGAGGCGAGGAGGAGGAGGTTGCGCGAGTCGCGCAGGATTTATGGGTTTGTATGTATTATATGCGGTTGCGGTTGTGCATTTCGCCGGCGGATCGGTTAAATCAATTGTTTGCGTTTGATGAAATGGCTACAGTTTATCATTTAATTTGATTGTTACTTGTGTCTAACTGCTCGTGGTGAAATTTGAATTTTTATGTTATTTACGAATACGAAAACGTATGAAAATTTACATTATGCAACACAGAGGCGATTACTTCAGCGAAGTATAGTAACGTCTTGCGAATCCTTGAATCCTTATCGCGTTTCCGTGTATTAAAGGAGCAAATGTACTTGAAAGATTCAAGAGAGAGAGAGAGAGAGAGAGAGAGAGAGAGACTCGTTATGTTAATAAAAAGAACTCGTTTTTCCATTTCAAGGAGGGCTTTCTTCTGCTGCACTTGAACTTATATATTCATGAAAAGCTGAATAAAAGTTTGCACAAAAGAAATAATATCGAGTAAAATAACATCACGTGAGAGTAGGACCTTTTATTTTTCGAGTGTCTTTATGTCGAGTAAAGCTAAAACTTGTTTTACATTCGAGTTATATAAATCGCGTAAAGAGCACTCGGCTTCAACATTCAAAACAATCGTCGTGGAAATCATTTCACCTTGTCTCATTATTTCCACCACTCGGTACAATACAATTTTTCGACACCAACATACACTGACCCAATTTCCTTCTCTTACACTCTCACCCCGCGCAGTGCATCAGCCGTAAAAATTCGCCACTTTGCAGGAAAAAACGCACCGACTGACTACTCCTCTCGCGAACGAACAAATGGAAAAAGGGTCACCTCTGACGCTATCTAAACCGCGATCGCGTGGCCTGTACGTGTGTGAGTGTATATATACGGTGAAAGGATAACTCTTGCACTCTTGTGCCTCGTCGAACTCACGAGGGAGAGAGAGATTTATACACGCGGCGACGTCACCGAGCGCGGCTCGATTGTTGTCGCGCTTTGCGCTCGCTGGCCCTCGATTTTCCCCGATTAAATCATCGGCGCCCGCGAGCACGAGTGATAAATCGATTCATCCGTCAGCGTACGCGCACTTCGACAGCGCGGCCGTATATTTTATCGCAATTTGTGCCCGCGTGAGTGTGAATGAGGTATAGGTGAGGATTAACGGGGCCTGTACGGATGGGACGAAGCGAGGAAATTAATAAACGCGCGTTCGCGCGCGTGCCCGTTGTAAAATGCATAATTTATTGTTCGCCGATGATGTGGATAGAGTTAGTGTATAGAGACATTATGCGCCACGTAGAATGCAGAGGTTGTTCGTTGCGTTATGCTATTACCGCGTCGACAGAGAACATGGGTTTGTTATATGGAATTCTCCGAAGCTCAATACACCTCTATATATATAATAATTATATCGGATCGGAGAATTCGAACACCGCTTACAACCAAAACCATACCCGCAACAAAAAGGAAATTAGTCCTCCATCTCCATTCTCCGGCGAATTAAAATAATTCCCAACCAATCATCCACGCATTATACCCTCTCCTCCTTACAATCCAAGCACGCTCTAATTCCAGTCCTCCGCGGAACCCAATTTCACCTCCAAGGCCGGATCGAACTATATATAATACCAGCGCGTTCATTCGTTCGCGCTAATAGCCCGACAGAATCCGCGCTGTATAGCGGAAATCGGCAGACTCGACGACGCGCGAGCGCTTTGTCGCGAGTATAATATTGAGTAACTATATATACGCGCCTGGCTTTCACCGCGCGTGTGTCGCCCACGCGCGGCTGAATTCCTCACGGCGACGACGACGACGACGGAGTTCATAGCCGCGAGATGCTTGAGTAGTAGAAGTATACTGGCTGTGAAGTATGTGTAATGTGTATAGTTGAAGAGAAGCCTCGCGGCAGTTTTTTTTCAGCGGGAATTTTTTTTTTGTTGAGGATGTACATAAAAATGTCAAGGTGCGCGAGTGCCGGATTATGATTCAGAGGAAAAAATATGATTTGATGGCAAAAAAAGCATAGTGGAATGCTATAAAGGTATTTTTCCAGCTATAGGTGTATGAAATAATTTCAGCGAGTTTGCAATTTCAAAAATTTCGTAATAATCGAGAGAACGCATTCCCCGACGTTTGTACATAAAATCGCTTCGTTGCATTATTACATCAATATTTTTATTCAACTTTTACCGCGTTATCCCCCGTGGAAAATCGATTTCCACACACTCCGACCAGAATTTGCATACACCCGAACGCCCCATATATAATTGAATCGTACAATTATCCCGAGGCGTAAACAAGCTGGCCTATTTTTTGTCCCTCTCGTACAGTAAAAAAACACTCTCCTAGGACGCTTATACATACGCACAATCGCCATGGCGGATGGGCCGCACCCACACACTGCCGCTGGCATTTTTCACCATATCCACGCACTCACAGACATTTTACACACACTCTGGAGTAATTTCGTCCACTCTCATTAGAATTTCGAATGCGACGATTATCCTTCCGAGGAGAGCGAGAGAAACCTTAGCGCTCTGTGTGACATGTAGGCTCTCTTGCGCCAGCGCCGATAATTCTCGTGAATCACGGGAGAATTAGGATGGTTTTGTAAGAGAGGTCTGGCGACGAAAATGGGCTGCCTGGAATCCGTCTGTCCGCTGCTTTTTTTGTTGCTTGTCTAGAGAGATACGGATATTTTATACGAGAGTAGTATTTCGTCTAATAGCAGCGGCTAGTATATTGGATTTCATCAAGAAATAGGTATAAGTCTATGAAAAATCTTATGTAAGTTGTCAGCTCGTAACGAGGCTACAATGTCCAAAAACACTATAATACACACACTCGGTCACAACCTCACGACAGCATAGTTTCCTAAAGGTTCACCCTCTTCCTCATCCCCTGATATATCTCGCATCCTCCTTCTCTCTCTTCCTCTTGCTCTATAGGTATATATACACACATTCCGTCGTAAATCGCTCTCTCGTGCTCGCTAGCTCTGCAACGTGGCCGTCGAAAGAATCGGCCGTCCACAAATCACGAGCGCTAGCTCTCGCGCTTGCTCTCTCGGGCCCGGGGCATACTGCATATATATACACCTCTTACAGAGTGTGAGAGAGAGACGAGAGCAGGAAACGCGCGACGACGGTTGTGTAATTGCTTTTATGTCATACGCCGGACCATTGTAATGAAGTCAAAGTTGAACGCCGCGGCACGCGCGAGTATCTTTCGCATAGTGCGCGCTAGGAGAGATGTACGAGGGTGGGAGAGAGAATAATAGAACGGCGATTGTCGAGATAAATTAGTTTGCGATTTTTTTTCGAAGGGTGGGAGAGAGCTCAAGTATAGAAGGCGATGGTGTAGGAATTTATGGGGTTGCGGGTCGTTATTAATGCCACGTCGTGCGAACGATTAGAGGGAATTGCTTTTTTTTCGCGGAGCTTATTTTTTTTTTTGTTTTTGTTTTGAGGATGCCTGGATGCGTTATCTCGAACTATACGTGTGTAAAAACGCGTGGGTATATATAATACGATTTTGCTAATCGTCGTAAATTTGACGGCTTTTGTATCTCTAAACCAACACACTTCGACAAAGAAAGACAATAAATTCGAACAAAGCTGTTTCGATCGAGCTCCCCTGACAACGACTTCATCCATTTTTCGCGAAACAGCTCTATAAACAAATCTACGCGCGCGGACAAAGACACGTGACACGGGCGAGCGCACAGCTGCGTAAAACGACAACTGTTATACACATGTGACACAATGACTGCAGTGACAAGGATCGAAGAATCCACTCTCTCGTCTCGCCTAATCCGCTTTACATCCAACACACAGCGATAACAGTCTATAGCTCCAAAAAAGAACGACGCTCGCGCCAACAATAAACGCATCCTGCCGAAAAACCAGCTCCTCCGCATCAGCTTATGCTAATAGAGACGTGAACTCGCGCTCGCCGGTTATCGCTCCTGCCGCATCGTCCCCCCGTAAAACTCCTCCACTTTCCTCGCACAATAGAATACACACCGACACATACCTTGCCGTGTATATAATACCCACACACATAGGTTTATACTGAGCCGCGTGGCGCGCGCGTACACTTAACGGAGCGGAAACTACGGGCTATCTCTAATTACTTTCTCCGGTGCTCCGCGGAGCCTGTGCTCCTCTCCATAACACTGCGAGAGAGCGAGCGAGAGAGAGAGAGAGAAAGAAGGCATAACGCGCGCCGGCTCGCGAGAGCTCGTTACGTGTGTGTAGACGCAACCGTATAACCTACTTCCTGCCCGTAAGAGAAGGTAAGTAAGTAACGCGCGGCGGCGGCGCCGGTACTGTGCTGCTGCTGCTGCTGTTGGCTTTCATTCAGCCTCTCTCTCTCTCGGGCTCTTCCTCGTTAAGCCGCCGCGCGCTCGCTCGAGTGCGTTTGCACTTGGCCTTCGCGAGAGAGGAGTCGCGCGCTGTGTTGGCGCCGCCGCCGGCCTTGAACTACTTATTTTTCGTGATTTTAAATGAGAGAGCCGCAGAGATTTCTCTCTCTCTCCGTGGTGGTCATGCTTCGATTCAGTTGATGAAGTGGTCGCGCGCAGGAGTGAGCTGGGATTGAGTGATAGTAAGTAGTAGTAGTAGTTGTTGCGGGGTTTGCGGTTTTTTGGCGCGTTGCGTAGGTGGCGTGATTTCACGGAGGAAGAGAGAGAGGAGAGGTTATGGGGGTCATTATTATTACGCTATGAGGTCTCGCTCTCTCTCTCTCTCTCTCTCTCTCTCTGGAAGTGATGTAGGCGAATTCTAATGCGGTTTTGAGGAATCGGCAAGTGCGGCTGAGTTAAGTAGACGGTGAACAATTCATTTTCGACATTGTGTATATTGTATAAGTTTCAAATACTGCGTATAATCAGAAAATTTTCAACCTTACGAATAATTTAATAAACATTATACTACACACGGATCAACACCTATATGCGGCTTGTGAAAATTGATATACATGCACCAATGAACTCAATAGGCATCGCATGCTCCGGCTCTTCAGTCGCGCGAAAACAAGACATTACGTCAATTCCCCCCTGCAATTCACCCTTTTTTTTCTCCCTCTCGAGAAAGCCGGTACTTAAGCCTAGCCTCGAGAGCAATTCCGAAAGCGACATCGCGTCTTCTCACGAAGGGCCTCGCTCGCGCAGTACTCTCGCTCGCTCGCTCGAGTGTTTGTTTCCTCGTGCGCGACGGATCGGCACTACGCGGCGGCGAGCACGTCCAACGAAAGTGACTCGAGTATATAGATATGTGTGTATATAGGTGGACGCGCGCGGGGATGAAAATAAAAGCGTGTATATAGCAAGACGAAGCGGTTCGATGATCCGTCGAGTGCGGCGCACACCTGATGCACGTGGGAGAGAAGTACATAGCCACAAGAGTCGTGCATTCGATTCTTTTTTTTTTTAAATACTGCGTTTATGGGTTATATGCGTATACGATACTTCGCACCACCCCATCGCCATCGAAAAATCTCTCTAGAAATATCTCACCCTTATTAAAGCTCATTCCCACCAGATTCGACGCGCAGATATCACCGCGCGATCCATACGCATCTCACCTATCTGCGTTGCACCCAAAACAAAACCTGCGAAACCATCGCCGACGATCGCGCGAGGGGGCGTTTTAAACTACGTCCCTCTACCTCGCGGGTGAAACTCGTTCCTGCGCGCATATATGTGCATCCATCTTGGAGCGACGAGAGTCCATCAAAGCAGCCGCACAGGCAAGAGAGAGCAAAAAGGTACGTACACAGCGCGCGATTCGATGCGCTTATATATATACGTCTATAACCCGTGAGTGCGATAAGGGGTTATATGGGCGAGGTGAGCTGTGTATGTGAGAGATGGATATCGGGTCAAGAGTGTACGGGTGGATTGAACGGTGCGAGACTAATCGGTTGTCTGGGATGTTTTCGTATATCCGTACATATATAGTTATATCAATTAAAAATTTGTTAATGATTCGATGAGAGCCGGGTATAATTATCGCACGACTTGAGCACTCATTTGCGAAAATTCCGAGGAAATCGTTAACTATATCCGAAGCTGGACTTCACCTGAAAAGAGTCATTATTCTATCGGAACACGCATCTCGCTTTTTCCCTTTCTCCTGCGCGCACTCTGCATTAGGGAAGTGCTCGCGGCGATCGTCGATTTTCGCGGTAACACGCTTTCGCGTGTTTTACGGGCAGCGATTCTAATTAGAGGCCTCTCTGCTAAGAAGAGCCTAATTCCTCGCTAGATTAGATCTCTCGACACGATAAGGAATGCGCCGCGGTGAGGACACACACACACACACACACACACACACACATAGATATAGTCTATACTCATGCTGCACCGATCGTTACGCGCGCGCTTTTGCTAATGAAAACGAGATCGCGCAACTCGCGCGAGACTTGTTTGCCTATTGGGAGAAAAAAAAACACGAGGAATTTCGTCGATGTAAACGAGAATGGGCTACTCCGAAAAAGCCGAAAAATACCGACGACAACTACGATGGTTTGCAAAAAGGATGGGAGCTAATGAGAGGCGAGATGCCTTTAGCTGAGGTTAATCGCGAACGCGTCTGTCATTAAAATCGTTGGCTTAACTATCTCATTACGCATCTACACTCGCGTCATACGATCTGCGAAAACAAAAGAAAGCCGCGGTAAGTGTGTTACTTGCATGCATTATGTTCCAAAAAGACACGAGGAACCAACTATAATCGCGGCGCGCGCTCAGCTCTTCCATAAAAAGGTAATTAAAATTGAATACGGTAGCAGCAGCAGCAGCAATCCGCAACAATCCCGCGCTCTATACACTATGACGGTGCTTCTGCGCTTGTCTCCTCGTCCGACAATTAACATGACGCAAACGGCGAAATTGGATGCTCTCCGCGCGCGCGTATATACCGAAAATTAATTTCCCCCTCCCACGGCGCGTAATTGCACTTAATTCCTCGACGTCAAAGCGAGAAAAGTCTCTCTCACTCGCTCTATCTATCCATCCTCCCCGGTAGCTCATCGTCCTCTTATAATACTTTCGCAACGCGTCACTTTCATAAAGGCCCTAGATTGAAATTTCCCAAGAGCCGCCGCCGCCGCGTCGTCATCTCGCCGTGTAATTATTCGCGCGCAAGGCTTGCACTAGTCCGTGCCGCTGATGCGGTGTACGAGCGATTTCTTTATACTGCGTTGCTGCTGCTGCTGCTACTGTTGCCCGCTATATAACACCGAGGGTGGACTTGGCCGAGGAGTTGTAAACAGGAGAAATTCTGCGGCGTTGTTCGGGTTTAATGGGTCGCGTATAATTAATGACTTTCTGTACGATGGCATGTTTTTGTTATACGGTAATAATTATCGCATATAACCGCTCGAGATACACACTTTTATTCTGATTAAAAAATATATAATTCATTAAAAAGGCATCGATTATCGCAGGAGAGTGTAAACACACATACCGATTGTATTCTAATTATCCCCGAGCGCATCCGTGAATATTATATAAACCACGGCGCCACGACCACTTATGCAAGTGCATGCGCGCTGCGCGCGTACCGCACTCGCTACGACACCCCAATTAATTCTCGACAATTACAATCCACCTTTACCTTATGCTAACGAGGCGATAGAGAGCTGCGCTCGCTAAATTGCCCCTGCTATAATCGCAGCTATGCCGCGCGAGATAGCGTTCCAATTCCCCAATAGCGACACAACGGGTGCGAGACGCTGCCCCAATCATGCAAAAATCCACGATCAATTAAAATACCACGCTAGTTGCTCGCTCGTTTCTCGCTCGTTTCTTCACTCGCTGAATAGCCAACTTATACTAGCCGCTAACTTTCCCGCGTGCAAACCGTCGAAGGCCGAGTTTTCCCGCGAATCGCTGTCGCTTATATTGCTCAATGTGAAAAAAAAAGAATCCGATGAGCCTCGAATCATTCTCGTGACCGCAGACACCTTATTTCCTCGTCTCTCTCAAATCATATCGCGCCCCGCGATATGATTGTGCGTGCGGAGATACAAAGTATATACAAAAGTATAGTAGAAACGTTTATTACATAACTCGCGACGCGCGACCTTCTATCCCGCGGAAAATTGGCCGCCTTTTTGCGTCACCCGCGTCGGTTGTTGCCCAAACGACGGTAGGCACGGGAGAGGGACGGAGAAAATGCGCGGGCCTTTATTTTTGTCGCCTGCAGTGTTTCCTAATAGATATTGAGGAGAGCAAAGGAGTAGATATTTTTTTCTTAATTTCGGGCTTGGGACGAGGAAAATTGGCGTTGCCGCCGCTGGGCATATAAACAACGTATAAAGAGGGCGTTTAGCGTGTCCCGCGTTGTGACTAAGGTGTTAATGGCAAAAACGCTTTGGAGGAGGAGGGATAGCGGCGTATTATGCGGAATTCGAGTGGTATACGTGCATTTGAATGACAAGAATTTCTTTGTGTGGTGTTCGCTGGTTGAGGCATATTTCTCGCTGGATTTGGTTAATAAGCGGTCTCCGATCGTTTCTTATATACATCGTTACCGCAGTATACAAGTAGTTCTGCCCGCAAAAATGCGCGGTATTTGAAAAATCCACACAGAAATATTACAGCCTGTCAAAACCTACAAACGAGGCGCGTGTTTTTCTTTTCACAAAACCATATACTCCTCCCGTTCTCCGCGTATAATAGACGTGAATAATAATTCATCGATAATTAATGACTTAAAAGCTCCTAAACGTGTCAACAAACGGCTAATTTGCATTATGCCACGACGCGTAACGTCAGAGTATTGTAAAACCAACGCATCTCTCTCACCAACTCGTCAGACATTATATAGCAGCGGCCAATCGAGCGCAGTCTCGCATTTGCATAACCAAACAATACCGCACCACGCGCACACACACGTATAGGCTAATTTTCCACACTCGCCCGAACGAAACTTTTTACTTGCCACACTCGTGGTCTCCAATTACCGCGCCATTAATCTCGAAGTCTCGGGCTTGCCCGGCTACCTATATACACACACACACACTATGCTCTCGATATCGCTCAAAGGAGCAGGAACAATGGCCGGTCTATATACTCGCGGCGACGTGTGTCGCCAACGTGTGCGTGCCTATGCGTGCCCCACGTATAATGGGAAAAGTGTTGTTGTTGCGAGACGCGGAAAAGTGTCTGTGGTATATAGCGTGTGTGAGGGTATATATATATATAGGGAATTGAAATGTATGGCGTGTGTGCGGCGCGCAGCTGCGCCAGTCAGCGCTGGGATTAATGCGCCGGCGTTTTCGAAGGTGCGCGCGCGGTTTATCGTCCGGCGATAATAAGATTGAAACGCTCTGCGGCAGTGGCTGTAGTTGGCGGGAGAGGAATGAAAATTGCTCGAGAGCTAGAGTGCAGTTGACCCTGCGTACAGTAGTTTGTCCGCGTGATGGAAAGTCGCGTGTTCTTTTTTTGGTCGAGAAAATAAGGGTAAAAAGAAGTAGTACTATAATTATATATATA
>JAPYZO010005834.1:0-10393 GCA_030522905.1 Torymus flavipes | reverse complement strand
AGAGAGAGAGAGAGAGGAAGGGAAAGATAAAGGACTGTGTGGGGAACAAGGCCGAGAAATGACAGCAGAGTGGATGGCCGCGATGAAAGAGGGAAATAAAAGTCAGGGAGGCAGAAGGAGAAGAAGAAGAAGTAAAAGGCGCATATAAGGTCCTTGCTTAACGGTACGCCAGATGCTTCATCCTCGCGCGCGAGCTGCATGCTCACGACCATTCGTCTCGCTTCTTGTCATGCCCGCGCGTTTCTCTCATAGGTTTATACACATCTAGACGGAGCGCCGGTATATACGCGGGCTTTAATAAAACCCCTAATCAAGGGGCCGCGCGTTCAGCAAACACAAACCGGCGAGATGCGTTCGCACGTGCGATATTAACGCGCGGGGTTATTCCTCTCTCTTCGTGATCGTCGGCGGCGGTGCTATACACTAGCTCGTGTATGTATACTCTCTGCGCCCTTCCTGTACGCGGCTTTCCCGCTTGCCTGCGCCTGCGTCGAATTTATATGCGCTGTTTGCTCGCTTGTTTTTTGCGCGACAGGCGAGATTTTCGTGATTAAATTTACATTTCGGGGTCGTGGCTTTTCCCTGTTTGTTGTAGTTTAATTTTTCCAGTGTGGTTTGGGTCGCAGACGTACACACTACTGTGAGAAATTGAAGTATGAAGCTTTGAAATGATGAATATTCGTAATTTGTATTTTAAGAAACATCTTTATCTGCGCCTGATTGTAAAGTAAATTTATTTACAGCTATTGTCGCAATTATTTCATTGTATCTTATATATCCCACGAACTTTACCCATTTGTTTCATCTTATTCTCTAATATTTTATAACTTGCTTCAAAACCATTATAAACTTTATTCGTCATTTTATTTAACGGATTTTGATACACCTGTAACATTTGTTGCAGTTTTTATTACTTTTCCAAGGTGTACGCTATTCTCTATGTTTGACTACCTCCTTTCTCTCATTTTCTCCTTCTGCTATACTTCATTTGAACGTGTGATTCTTGAGGCTGTGCCGCTGCACTGTCGACGTGCGAATGCTTCATAAAGTAGGACTGGTAATCATCTTTAGCAATCGCTTCCTCTGCGTAACATTGCATGCCTGAATATTTCCTCGCGTGTGTGCGTCCCGCCATTTGACGCGCATCCGTCGTTATTTATGACGAATTTATGACTCACTATGCGCACGATGTTGATGAAGTTATTGACTAGCGTTGTAACTAGAACAAGATTCACATGGGGAAGTTCGTAGAACACATTAAAGTTCATACACTTTATGTGTACCAACGGTTTTGTTTAGCCATCGTTAAATAGTTATACTGTTCGGGATTCCCTGATTGGATGCTCTTTTATTGTACGACGTCAATGAGTCATGAAAAATATATTGCAAGCGTTTCTTTTGAACTTTACTTTTAATTAGCTTTTAACGAATGAAAGCATTTTGCTACATAATAATCATGGTTTCAATAAGCTATAAAAGAATCACTATATTTGTAATGAACGTCCACGTGTTCTCTTAGAAACACGTTTTTATTTACTTGATATTCGAAAACCTTCTTCACTCAAAATATATTTTATATAAACGCTTAATTATATTCTAACAATTAAAATTTTGATATCTCAAGGACCCTTGGCACCCATTTCTCCAATACGCGTGCGAGCACGGCCAAAAAACTGTTATAATTTAATTAAACGCTGCACTGCAGAGCGTCCGAGCTTTTCGGCGTTACTTTGAAAAGCGCGCGGAACGTGCCCGCCTAGAAGGGGAGCGCTAAAAAGCCGAAATTTCAAACAGGCCGCAGCAGCTCTTCCCCCGCTGCGCGCATTTTTCCGACACGTACAAGCTCGGCCGCGAGGGCATTACGAGTAATGAGCTCGGAAAGCGGCAGCGGCACTCCAGCACTGCGTGCAGCAGCAGCAGCAGCTATATACAGGGGGGCGTCGGCGAGCCGAAATACATATCACGCTCGAGCGGCGGGGCGACGATCGGCGCGCAATATGCAGTAAAGCACGGGCGCAACAATGAGAGAGAGAGACTACTCGCGGATGTATAAGCGCCCGCTGCCGCGCCTCGTTAATCAAGCAGCTCTCGCGTAGGGAGCGAGTAGCAGAGCGCGCGCTATCGCCCGCGGCCGGAAAACGCGCGTTTAAGGCTTGACAAACGAGCGGCGGCGGGAGGAGGCGAGGCGCGCGAATAAACGCGCCAAAGCCCCACGTGCGTATATATGTATCTGTACATATATATACACACACCCCTCTCTTGCCGGAATCTCTGCAAAATCGTCGAAATCCGTAAATCAAGCCATTAACGCCGATCGCCGATATTGCTCCGCGCCGATATAACTGCGCGCCGCCGGGAGTCTACTCTTATACATAAAGGGGAGCGTATTGTTCGACTCGATAAATGTCCAATGCTTCTCAGCTTCGAGCTGTCTGAATTTGGTCCTGCGATACTTGAGAGTTCATCGACTGTTTACAGGCTAATAGAATACTGCAAATTCGACAATTTTCGTTATTTTAATGTAATTGTTATATAGCATCTTGATTGCTAATGAATAACTGTATTTTTTTTAATAAATTTTGGAGATAGCAGAAAATAATATAAACTTGTACGGGTTTTGTTTTATTACCGAGCCCGCGATGATTCTTTACGTCAATACTGCTCATCAGTATTATATGAGGGTAAGGTTTTAAAACAGCTATAACGTTTGTCACGCAAGCTCTTGATGCGAAGAAGCTGCCGCCCATATCTGAGGATTTAAGATTAACGTACCGGATAATGATGTCGTCCGAACTGTGATATCTAAGCATAAAGTTTAAGTGTTCCTCCCAAAAAGTGATTTTTGAGATATGGCCCCTTCATGCTGAAATATTCGCCGCTTTTAGTACATTATATGCTCCCCGAACACGGAACTTCAATTTCCGTAATAACTGTAATAAATTTTTATTATTTAACAACAGCTTTATAACAAAAATATTTATTTTTCAAACATATATAGTTTTATAAGTTGAATATAAATCCAAGAAAATATATAAAAATAATATTCAATATTTTTATTATATTTTTGTACTTTGCAAGTTGTAAACAGTTAGAGTAATTTATTGATTGCGTTAACATACTATAAACTAATTTTTCTAATCTGTTTAATCGAAATAGCTATATTGCTAATCAATAACTAATTTTCCGTCAAATATAATCAACTTCGTTTTGATATCTGGCAGCAGGATCAGAACACGATTATGAAGATGATTTTATGATTTATGTGGATTATAAGGTGGATGGACAGTGAAATAAGGCAGCACCTTTACTTAACGCCGAAGAGAAGAAAATATTCATAATGTTAGATTAGCCGTGGGATCTGTATAGCCGACAAGGGAATAGACTCTCCCTCGGTGAGCGAAGTGCGGATCGACGAACTAATAGGGAGCCTACCCCCATTTAATTTCTACCCTCATCTGGTCCTCATCGGTTGTAGCCACGCAACTCTCCCTCTCTCACCCTCTGCATGCGCACGTATGAAAAGCTCCATCCACACCTTGCATCGGTTTAATCTTCGACACGAACGCCATTCACGCAGAATGAATTTCTAAACTAATTATTTCTGCTTAAATTAATATCTTTCATCGAAACGCTTTTTATTACACGTTTCTCAATGCACGTAACAATTATCGAGTAGGAGTTTTTCAGTTTTTTATTTATAAATAAGAACAATTTTATGTTAGTTAAATAAGAAAATTTAGAGTATTAAGTTGCGTGCCCATAACATTGGAAAAAATAGTTTTTTTAAATATTATCATATGACGGCCATCGCATAAATAACATTAAATATTTTTAATAACGATTTTAAACAGTTTTCTTATAGAAAACCGATTTTTCAAATATCGTCAATACAAGTCTCGTAACCTTCCTCGATACCGAGTATCTTGAACTCATCAAACAATAAACTTGTTAAATGAATACAGATGGATGTACACACGAAAATTTAAATGTTTACATATGAGCAGGGTATGTGATAATGTACAAATTTAAAATTTACTATTATCTCTACTGTGACGTATCGAAGTTTTAATTTAAATGTACTTGCCTTAGTTAATGTGTTAGATATTACACATTGTTATACATATAAATAATGTGATATATATATATATATATAGACAGTCCAAAACATTAAAAATTTAGGAACAATATTTTATAAATTTTCATTTTCAAATACAGGTAAATATAATTCACATTTTTTACATGATATTAGTACTTTTTAATTATTGTAATTCAAAATATTTAACTATTTCATAAAGTTTATTAATATGTATATAAAATTAATGTTGAGAAATTATTTTAAGAAATACAAATAAAATTGAAGATATTTTAATAATATCCTTAAATTATTTTAAGTACTAAACTTTTTCACTTATTCTCTTCTTCTTTATTTTTAAACAATTTCAAGAAATTAATCACATTGATATTTCTTTAACAGATATTCAAATTATAGCAATGGAACCTAATGAAGATTTAGATCTTTCTCCTTCAAAAAAGAAGGAGCGTATGGTAAAAGATGGGGTAGACATTGTATTTATTAACAGATGTAACGGACTTTCAATAGATCCATGTAACACGGTTGACAAAACAAAAACCGGTAAGAACATTGTACATATATACTCTCCACCAGCTACGCCAACTTCTTTAGAAGGTAATAATTCTCCACAAGAGACAGATGCATTATATGTATCAACGCAAAAACACCCAGTTTATTGTACTCAACAATTCGATTCTACAATGCAAAATGATTCATCGAGAATCCAACAAATGTCACATACTACAGAACAAAAAAGTAATTTGCAACGTGTATCGGAAAAATCATTTTTTACGAAGCAAAAGGAATCGCGACAAATGTCAGACATGATACCATATTCTAATGAAAATCAATTGTCACAGTTACCATCAGAAGGATATATTGCACAACAAAACTTTCCATTACAGACATCCGAAGCACCGCAATCCACAACTCAAAATTCTTCAATGCAAACTTCAAAGACATCGCATGCTGCGTTTCAATATCACATGCCACTATTATCTTTAGAATCTGAAACAGAAAATTCGTCAACGCTGACATCACCATTATCATGCAATAGCATGCCTCTGTTGGCAGAAGCTAATAGTATGTTGCAGACTCTACCATCGCAGGAAGCATTGTTTCACATGCATACTACTATGCAATATCCACCGTCAGCACAATCTCAGATGCAAGATGCAACATATTTACAAGAGATGCCAAAGGCAACGCACCAACCATCACCATGCAAGCGAAATGTAATGCACGAACTACCATTAAATCAGAGACCATTGCAAAAGGGGATGCACCGACTACCAATACTAGTACCAAAGCAACAGCATGCATCAAAAGAGCGAGAAGAGAAAAGTTCTAATATGCAATATCGGCTACTACCAGTATCACCTATACATACTACGTTGCAGAATCAGTCATCACAGTCACCAACAGCACAGGCCGAGAAGGAAGATCAATCATCACATCCACCAATGGCACAGGCTGAGAAACAAGATCAACCATCACAGCCACCAACAGCACAGGCTGAGAAACAAGATCAACCATCACAGCCACCAACAGCACAGGTTGAGAAGCAAGATCAACCATCCCACCCAATACAGGTTAATTCTGTAACAGAAAATCAACTAATGTATTGGTTGCATTACTACGCTGAGCGTGCTAGTGTAACGCCAAAGGAATCGCCAAATCCACAGCAAGCTTCGAATACAATACAAGATTGGCCAGTAGAACTACCATCAACAAACGACGCTATGCAAAATGAGTTACCGCAGTCACCTGAGGCCCATTTGCTAATACAAGAACGACGAACGCAGTTTTCAACTCCGAATTCTGTTGCGAAAAGTAAACCACCAATGCCATTAAACTTTTCACCCATCCATTATGAGATGGATGAGATTAGAAATCAGCCTCAAGAGATGTATGATTCTAGGATGGCCAATAAACCACCTACCAGCCATCCTCCAGCCCATTCCTTTATGCAAAATTCTGATGTGCAAACTAAGCTAATGACATCAATCGATTGGCCGACAAGTGAGCCAGCAGTGGTCCCAAACATGAATATAGAGGTAACACATGATAAGAAAATTCAAAGTTTTCCAGCTTCTATAAATACCTGGTAGAAATAAAAGAGAATACAATTCTATTAATGAAAATTCTGAAAAGGATAAAAATATATCACGTAGTAGCTGGTGGAAGTCTAAGCTTTAAAAAAACTCTCATAAATAAAATACTAACACGAGCCATTCAACTTTTCAGCATAAATTATCAAAAAGATCCGGAGCAGATAATCATTATGGATTACTGAAATCACGAAAAAGGATTCTGCCATTAATTAAATCTTCAATATCTCTGCCTCAAATGCCGACACCACCTCCAAACACGTTTTGCGGAGTTTGTCATGAAAATGTAAATTTTAAAAGTATTTTTGTTTTTTGCTCTT
Organism: Torymus flavipes; assembly: GCA_030522905.1. NCBI lineage: Eukaryota > Metazoa > Arthropoda > Insecta > Hymenoptera > Torymidae > Torymus > Torymus flavipes. The sequence goes on along the minus strand of JAPYZO010005834.1, from coordinate 3,890 downwards.
TTGGTTGCAATTCGTGGTATCATAGAAAGTGTACAAGATTATATCTATCTATTTCAAGTCTTCGGCAAGTCAATCCATGTGCCAAATGGGCTTGTATATCATGCTTAAAGGGAAATAATTCTCAAGCTACATACAATATGTCTGTGATGTGAAATTTTATTATTGTAAAAATTAATGTGACAGTAATTTATTTTTGTAAATTATATATTGACAATGGAATTCATAACAGGGATCCTTAAATTTTAAAAATTTTAAATTCGTCATGAATAACAATAATTATAAGTAATTATATTGTATAAATGTTTAGTATTTTTTGTATTTTATGATTATTGACTCTCTCTAAATTATAAGAAAGAAATATTTAATGTTAATATAGGAATAAATGTATTTAGTACAATTGTAATGCCTGGTACGAATTTATTTTTAAAACGAGTACTGTCAAAGCAAAGTACCCAGAAAACTAAAGTTTCGACTGGTATAGACGGCGTTGCTCTTCCACCATGTCCCGCTTCATCCTCATTCATGAAACATTATAACTTTTCCCATCGCGCGGGGGCAGCGAACGCAATCGGGACGGGGGTCATTGAAATTCATTGATTTGTCCAAGCAAATTTCGTCCTCGCGCTCGACCTTTTTCAAAAGTCCCGCGCGCCACGAGCGCTTATAATCGTAAACAGAAGGGGGGAGAGGTTTCTGCGATCTCGCGCCCGCAACAAATAGCTTTCAGAGCGCGCTCGTGGCCTTTGCAAGGTGTTTGCATGCATTTACATACGTAAAATCACACACAGAGAGGGCCGCGCGTGTATATAAGCATTCTTTCCATGCCTGCCGTCTGTTTTCTCTCTCTCTCTCTCGCGCGCGCGCGAGCTCTGCACGCCTCGAGGCGTTGCAACGGCAGCAGCAGCAGTCTCCTCCCGTGGAATTGTATCTGATACTGAAATCGCGCGGTGGCGAAGACGGCCGACGACGATGCGCGCAAGGGAGGTCACACACAGTTGCAGATTTATCTGTCCCGGAGCGCGCGTATACAGAGGCTCTTTCGCACGAACGGAGATATTCTGCGTCGACGCCTGGTCATTCTTAAATTTAAATTAGATCATTGTTTTGGGGGGAAAAATTGCACTATCGCGTCAAGCGCTCCATACTTTTCGTTAACTTTTTGCTTCCTTTGTATATGAAGGGGCTAATCCTTTGCCGGAGTTATATCTCGTGCTCGATTGAATAATAGAAACGTATGGAAATGATTCGAGCTTTGTTATTCTATTACAAACGATTAAGTTGCTTATGTGCATTTGTATTAGAGTATAGTCACTCTTATATTAACACTTTTTACGCGTGTTAGGGTATAACAATTTTATTGAGATATTTAAATACAGCACTACTTTTAAATACAATAGTAGTTGGCGGTTGATATTTTATTTAAATGTTGACTATATCTATGCGGTTCTAATATGTAAAAGGAATTATTCGTACTGAATGAAATCACCGCAAAGTCAAGTTCTCGAAAAACCAGCTGTTGTCACATTTTACATTTGCTTAATTTATTGCACAAAAAGAAATCCAACTCGTCAAATCCAGTATCGATCTTCCATTTCTCACAGGCCATAAGTAACCGGGGCCATTTGGCTGGCGTTACTCTATACACTCAATGATTATTGACGCCGAGACGAGCTAATCGGCCCAAAAGCCACATTGCTGCCAGTCAGTGATCTTTGTTTTATCGTTTTCGGGCAATTCGATGGAATTAGAAACGTTGGAGGGGCCCGCGAGTGAATGAGAGCACAAGTGTCGAATAAAAAGGAAAAGGGAGCTGTATAAAACGAGAAAGCGAAATAGTGACACAAAACAAGGACCCGCCGAGAGATGAGTGAAGTAAGAAAGAGAGAGAGAGAGAGAGAGAGAGAGAGAGGGTGGGAGGGAAAAGAAAAAAAGAATCGAGTTAAAGGGAGAGACGTAGTTAGGTGAGACGGATGGATGGTTAAATGGGGTGGCGGTTGGAAAGTCAAGTAGAGTGGCCAAAGCCGGCCACGGGGGACGTTTATGACTGGCCTGGGCCTGAGTTACGATCTCGATACTGCAATAAGCGCGCTCTTACCGGAGCTCATGTTTTTTTTTGCCCCAGCGCATTCTCTCCCTCCCGCCCTTTCATCTTCGTTCGTTCCTTTTCGGGATCGTCGCCAGACTCTCTCGCTCCCCTCCCACACACTCGTTTCTCTGTCCCTTTTCACTTTTCCCGCCCCCTCCCCCACCGTCCTTTTCTCTCTTTCTTTATCCTCGTGGGGACTCGAGAAATATTATTTAATTAACGGCTGCGGTGTGCGGAAACTTAAGCGGAGAGAGCTCTGGCGGCACATCCTCCAACGGCGACCGTAAATAAAAGCGTTATTTCCTCGCGCGCGCGCGGCTCCTTTCTACTTTTCCGCGCAATTTCTTGTAGCCCCTCGCGCTCGCGCCCAGCTGTACCGCCAGAATTTCCGAATGGGACTTTCATTTCTCTGCGATTGCACGATTCAAAGACTTCTTAAAGTGCTTCTCTTTAATTGCGGATTCCTGTACACGATACAGCTTCATTTCAAGAATATATATATAATTTTATCTTCATCTGTAAAAACTAAATTTGCGTTTGCTTAGAAATAAAAGAAAAAAAAATGTGGGCAAAATTTATGTGCTTTTTATCATTATTATTTATTTGTCAACATGAATGAAAGGCTAGTAGTACTGTGCTCATGCTTGTGTTTTATTCTCATCATTACATTGTTTCGCATATAGCTGTCAGTATAGAAGCACGGAGAGTATTTATATCCCATTAAGTAATATGATTTACGCTTAAAAATAAAACGTCCGGCACTACTTCAGATCTATAAAGTCCGCTGAGTAATAGACGATATTAATCAGCCGTGATTTCATTACGTCAACTCGCGGGTGAAATTCAATTTCGTTAGCGCATACGCGACGTTCTCTGCATTCTCGCAGTCGAATAGCTCTGCACATCAGCAGCGGACTTTTCTACTAGCCGACGGATACGACAGGTTTAGCGATGTTCTTTTTTTGATTATTTCGAGAAAATGAACTCCCCGGTGCGCGCAAATGGCACATCTTCGAGTCGAAAGCGTGCGCTTCGGGTGGTAATTACAAAGCGATGGTTATAATTAGCGCGAGTGTGTCGGTGTAGGGTGCGGACGCCTTTAGATACTGAGTAATGCACGCCATTATCATGATCGAGCTCTATTAGAAGCTTCATTACATTAAGCAGTGGAAAGACTTTGACTGGTTTATATGATGGGACAGGTTGCGAGCGCGAAAGTGACGATCGGCCATTTTCTGCTTATGCGTTTTTGATGAGCAGTATTTCCATACTATTTATTATGTTACGACCGCCGTATCAACTTCAATTAAAGTGTAATATTGCTATTTGCTTTTCGTTTTAACTAACTTTATATATGTATTTTATCAACATATAATGTAATAATAGATTATTATTGAAGTTGTATATTAATATTCTTCCTTCGATTTCCTCATTAAATTTGGTGGTAAAATTATATTTTTGTATAAAATATAATAAAATTATTATATTTAATACTCTATCACTTATAGTGATATACAACTCTTGAATTTAAATGATTTGCTAATTACCGTTTCTCTTAATTCTTTCAAATATATACATATTATAACATAAGTTGAATAAATAATTTTTTTTTCGTTTCAGGTAAGTTGATGATATAAGACGATGTCAATTCATGTTTACGATAATGTAAGTACCACAGTGTAAGTTTTTACTATTTCCATGTTATGCCAGTTACGTCTGAAATGTTTGATTCAATTTTGGGTGATTTTATCAGCATTTCCATGACACACGCACTTTTCAAAACTGGCAAAATTCTAAAAATACA
>JAPYZO010005833.1:0-17637 GCA_030522905.1 Torymus flavipes | reverse complement strand
TTCTTCTTTCGTTATCTTCTTCTTTCCTAACGCGTCGCGCGGGTAATTCCGCGAATTTATCTCAGCCGCGAGCGGGGGATTTTGAAAAATTGCCCCGCGACGCCTGCAAAGTCGCGGAAACCGCGCGAGGCTCCTCGCGTCACTGGCTACGAGCCAAGGACATTTCGAAAATTGTCCTTTGTACCGAGCGCCCCGCGCGCGCGCTGCAGGCTTAGCGAAGTTATATTTTGAATATTGAAATGTTCCGAGTTTATATGCGCAGTGGTGGTGGTGGTGGTAGGGGGACGACTTTCTTCTCGCGCGGGTGTATAATTTAGAGCGCGCCTTTTTCGCGCTGGGCTATCTTTGGAGCTGCGGGGGAGAGAGAGAGGAAGTGCGAAAATGTGCCGCGGTGAATTTATAATTTTCGCGGTTAATGTTTGATCGGGAATTTATGCGGGAAATTGTGATTTAAGCGTGAATAGCAAGGGGTCGCTACAGGATAACGCTGATTTATCATTCAGAGGTGAGATAAGACGAGTTGTTATATTTATAAGCGGAGTACGGACGACTTCAAACGCATCGTTCATTTATCTATAGATTGATAAATAAACCTGCAGGCTATAAGATTCATCAATACTAAAATACCTCGTTAAATTAAACCGAAAGCTATAAAATTTTAACAAAATCCTCACTCTAACTTTAACAACTTTTTCCACAACCCAAACTTCTTTCCCTTATTCCAAGAGTCCCGCGCCGTTTTCACGCGGCCAGCAGCACACCCAACAAATCCCCAACTTCTTCTTCTTTCCGATAAAATTTTCAAAAAAGGCCGCGCGCACTTTTCCCGCGGCAAATTTTTCAAATATTAACAATCCGAGGCGCCAGTAGTAGTAGCTTTCTCCCTCCTCCCTCGGATAAAACTATAGCCGCCCGCATTATGCACTGCGCGCTTTCGAAACTTTCGCAGAGCTCACTCGAAAAAAAAAAAAAAAAAGAGAGAGAGAGAGCCCGAAATCCCCACTTCGGCGGCCTAATCCCCGCGGCGCTCTCGTCGAAAATTAAAATCCCGCATCCTCAATAATGTAATCCCACGGTCGCACGACGACACCTTCCTCTCTCTCTCCCTTTCCCGCTCGTAAAACAATCTCGCTTCACTTAAACCGTAAGCTCTAAATATCCTCCGCAGCCACCCACCTCCTCGCTCAACAACCGTGCCGAATTCCTTCGCACCCCTCGGGAACTCTCCTCGCACTTGGCTGCGCGCGCGGGCGCGTCGAGCCGTGAACGAAAAAGACGACTCGCTCGCTCTCGCGCGCGCGCTGATTGAAGATCCATCCAACGTCTTCTTCGCAGTCCCACCCCCTCCCACCTCCCCCCTCGTGTAAACACAGATAGCGTTTTCCTCTCTCTCTCTCTCTCTCTCCCTATACCTTCTTATCCCGCGAATTCATGCCACGCATTTTTTGTTACCCACACCCACATACACTCTCTCTCTCTCTCTCTCTCTCTATAGCGCCCAGGCTCTGCGCGCGAGCTCCTGCCGCTGCTCTCGCTCGCTCAGCCGCGCGACATAATAATGATTGCGCGCGGCGGCGGCGGGAACGGCGGCAGCGGCGGCGGCGGCGGTGGCGCCTGGGAGAATTTATGGATCGGCTTCGACGAGCCGCGCGCGCGCGCGCAGCCTCCGTAGCTCTCTCGCGCTGCCGCTGCTGCTGCTGCCGACTACGACGACTCTCTCTCTCTCTCTCACTCTCGGCCGCTGTTATTATTATTTACGATACCTATATATATATGTATAACGCGAGAGGGAGAGTATAGAGAGATGCCACGTACGTGTATACAGGAGGGAGAGAGAGACGACGACGACTACGAAGCACGCACCTGAGGTGCACGGTGTGTTCTTTGCACGCGTGCGGCACACACGTGGGTTAATTGAAACGCGCGGCGGTGCGGCGGTGGTGGCAGGGCGAAGAGAGGGTGGAGGAGTGCGAGGGTGTGCAGGCGCAGAGAGAGAGAGAGAAGCAGCGGGAGCAGCAGCAGCAGCAGCCGCGCCCAGCGCGAGAGCGAGAGAGCGGAAGGGTGTGGCTATAAGCTGGCCCCTGGGACAGAGAGCGCGAGCGCGAGAGAGAGAGTGAGGAGTCTGTAATTTCGGAGAGGGGGGTGTTTAAAGCGGAGCCCGCGAGAGAGAGAGAGAGAGTTGGGAGTTTTGGAAAAACGGTGAGGGAGGGAGGAGGGATGGGTGGAGGATGATGGTCTTGCCAGAGAGTGAGCGCGCGCGATGGTTTGCACGCGACGCGTGAACTGTGATTCGGGAGGAAGAGCCGAGAGGAGAGAGGATTTTATTGTTTGATGGGGGCGGGAGGGGAGGGTAATTGTTGATGAGCGGCGGAGGTGGCAGAGGGAACTAGGAAGTATGCTGAATTTTCCGGGGCTTGGGGTAGGAAAATTGTTTCGAGCGTATATACGTTTTGGAATATAATTCGTTAAAATTCGGCGAAAGTGCTTATACATAATATGATGATGGGTATGGAGAGAGTGGATTGTTAAATTAGATAATTGAAATGGACAATTGGAATTATTATTGCACGCGAGATATGTATAATACGCACGCGCGTATGTTTGTGAATTATTTCACAGTGGCGTACGTTTCATTTTTCATGTAATACGCGCCTACGCATAAAAAGCCGCGAGGCTATCATAAACAAGCCGAAATGACGATAATAACGGAATAACCCGCTGTAAATTAGAAATCGAACGAGCCCCATCGGTCGTACCTACGCCGGGCGGCGGTGCTGTATGCGGCGAACCGCTTGAATTTTAAATAATCTCATCAAGTTTTATACTTCCTCGCCCCGCGCGCGGTGTAGCCGGCGACTGCTGCGTCTGACCGGACCCGCAGCCTTACTACTCACTTAGTATGCACGAGTTGAGAAATAAGAATATCGATTCCTCCTGCCGCGCGCGCTTCTCGGCGTTCGTGTATTTTAGTAATTTCGTTTACCTCTCTCTCTCTGCAGCCCTTTCCGCGTGCGCGACGCTAGGAAACTCGTAAACATCGTTACGTGTTGATGTGTAATGTGAAAAATAGTAGGAAAATATTTTCGATTTCGTGTACCCAGGACCGTTCTAGCGAAGTGTATGGAGGTACACAAGTTTACAACATGTTTTAGGTATTTTTCCAGACGGGAGATAGCCAAGCGAACGTTACAATACACACACTTGCTATATATTATATATGCGAGCTGTTTAAATAAAAATCCAGGACGTTCTCAGAACAATACGTACACCCACGCTCGTACACGTGTATACACTCGAAATGTCAAAACAGCGAAATCCAACCGACCACTATTACGAAAAACATCTCTCATTCAAAAAAATAAAAATAAATAGAACCAATAACCAAACACGCGGGCGCGCCTGCAATCGACTCTGCGCGTAAAAATAAATAGCACTGCACGCGCTCGCTTCGCTGAAAATTTTTTTTCCTCCTCCCTATCCACGTGTTCAACGAAATTCATCTTTCCAGCACCGCGCGTTACACACACTGTAGCAGAGCGTCGTAGCCGCCCGTCACCTTCGCACGCCGCGGCGGCGCTCGCCCCATAAATACGTCCGCTCCTATACACTATATATCTCCTATATACAGTGCGGGGTGCGAGAGGCGGTGGCCAGCGAGCGGGAAAATCGGGGAAAGTCGGTAATACCCAGGCCCCCCTTCCCTATATATATATATACGTGCGAGAGCACCGAGGCAAGCGTTTGTTATGCGCGCAAGCGAGAACAAATATGCACGTGTGTGTATCGGAGAGATGATGGAGATTACGCGAGAGAGAGAGAGAAGCGGTTTTTCCGGAGAAATTTGAATGGAGAATTATGCAGGAAGGGAGGAGGAGAGTTTATCGCGGGATATGCAAATGGGATTTAACGAAATTTTCAAAAATTTTTTGCCGGATTCAGAGGTTTTTTGGAGCATGGAGCTTGCGGTAGTTTCTTTTTTTTTCATGTGGGATGGTGGGAGGAAAAGATGATTTTGGCGAGGACCGAGAGGGATATATTTGTTCGGGATTTTAAATTTTTGCACGTATTTTGATGCTATCTAGCCGAATATGTTATAATCCAGGCTAAATGTATTATACCGGGTTTGCGAAAATGCAAAGCTAGCTCGTATTACATATATAAATAACATATACTTATAAGGTAATATCATATATCTATTCGTGCGCCTTTTTTTTCGTAATCCTCGCAATTATTACCCGACATTTACCACTCCGTCCTCATCACCGTAATAACGCGCCGCGCACCCTCTCGAAACAAAATAACACGAGCTCGCGCATTCGCCGCGAAAAAGCCTACTACTCCCTTTCATCATTAAAAAGCAATCCTAATTATTTTTCTCTCTTTCTCTCTATCCCACTCCAGGCTTCATCGCTGCAGCGGAAATAAAGCTGCCTCGTAAACGCGAAAACAGCTTGCGCACGGGGGCTGATTAAGGGTTGTGTCCGCCCCGAAACTACGTTACCTCCTCCGTTCTTCTCTATAGTCTACACAACTCCGTGTACACGCGAGAAAGAGAGAGAGAGAGAGAGAAAGAACGTTTTATATTAAACATAATTCTCCAGGCCGGGATAAATTCAAAGGAAACCTGACGAATTCCGCGAACGCGACCATAGCGATAAAGAATATCCAGTATAACTACGCGCTCACGCCTTGAAAAAAGGCTCTAGCTATGTGCGCGCATAACTTTCTCTCGGAATAAACAACACGCGTATTCAGGCTCTCGTGTATAGAAAGGCGTGCGCGTGAACGCTAACAAAGAGAGAGAGGATACAAAGTTTCCCCCTCCCCCCTTATATTCACGCGAGAGCGTATATATATAAGCGACAAAAAGAAGTCCGGCAAACAAATTGGGCCATTAATAAAATTTTTCGACGCTATGCTCTCTTTCTCTCGCGTGTCTCCCTCACTATATCGGCGCGTAGAGAAACGAATGGCAGCACGCGCGCGGCGGCAGTGCGGTGGTATAGTGTACGCCGGATAGATAGATAGATAGATCGACGTATTTATGTGCGCTATAAAGTTGCGTAATATATTTTATTTCCATTCCGAGCACGAGGCTGACATATACACACACGAATGCGAAGTTGGGGGGAAGGGGGGCGATGGATTCGGCATTCAAATATACGTATATATACATAACGGGCGGCATGCGATTGATTTGAGCTGCGCGAGCGAGCTTTCTATCATCTCGCCGCGAGCGCGGCAAAAATATCATCATCGTTCATTTGTCCGGGGGAATAATAATAAAATATATCGCCCTGCTCTCCCTCTCTCTATTCTCTCTCCCTCTCTGTGTGTATTTCGATTTATCGACGCTGGCGTTTGCCTCGCGAAAAAAGCCCCGGCAAGCTTCCTCTCGCTTTTAAGATTTTAATCTGGGACAAATCGCGGCGGTGGTATATATTTTTACGCGACGGTTGTTAACCGGAGCAAAGCGCGAATCCGTGTTACCACTGCCGCGTATATATACACACATAGAGAGAGAGAAGAGAGAAAGAGGATCTCGGCGTATTTCGAAAATTTATGTCGCGAAATCGAACGTAGCGCGCGGGCGCGCATTCACCTCGATAAACTTCGCCACGGCACGGCGTTCTATATAAGTGACTCGAAATTGCAAAAACAACGGCGGTAGTATAGTGGTCGTTTCGATACGTCGATGATAAATCTAATGAAAACTTTTTTAGCGCAGCGGAGGGAGGAGTAGTTAGAGCCGTGTGTATATATATCCATGTATATATACAGACCGCATGAAAAACGCGAGCTTTAAAAATGTACTCGCAGTGTAGCCGCGGCGAGAGTCCCAGAGGAGAAGTTGAGGAAAAAGCCGCGCGCGCGCGCGGTTGAACGCATTAAGTGGAATTATCCCGGTATAGTGAGACCGATGTATATACACAAGCGCGCGCGCACAGCGCTAGCTAGCGTAATTTAATCAAATTTAACCGCGTTGCTTTGCCAAGTTTTAGCGAGATGGGACACACGCGCAGTATTATACTACGCTATGGACTTAGTCATTTTTATTTTTTTGTATATAATTCATTCGCTTGCACTCGTGTGTATACTTGTTGTTGTCGACGAATGGCTAATGCCGGTAAATAGTGATAAATTTTTCGGCGTGATTAGAATACTAATTACGAGTACACACGCACATACCGTGTATTATGCAGTAAAACAGAGTTTTATTGCAGCGCGAGGAATATGTTTGATAAACAATAATAAACTTGCGCGAAAGATTTACGCGATTAGCTTGAAAAAATAAAATATAGACGGCGAAGGTTGGTGCAGTATCTGCATAAGAACGCGCATAGACAACGCGGAGAAGATATATTATACGTGCAGTCAAATTTTATACGCAGTCAAAGAGTTGAGGCCTCTGCGGGTACATGATCGTCAATGTATAATCGTTTAAAACTTCGGAGGATGCATGGGCTAGAGGGGAGGTAGAAAATTTTAGAAAGTCATTAGCATTACATCAGATCGCTTTGACCTGAATACAGGAACCCCTCAGCATGTGCTGCGCGCCTTTTATGGGTAAACAAAGTAAAGTTTAGCTATTAGTTCTAGGCGGGAGTGAAGTTCCTCCCTGAAGCATCTTCGTTTTCGAAAATAATCGAGTCGCGGTTGACGCGTATACGATAATAATGAATTTTTTTTTAAAACTTTGAGAGAATTTTCGAACAAATTTATATATATAACTATGCTCAAATAATATGATTGAACAGGCGGCTGCAATGTATATAAGAGAACGTCGATAATCAATAACCGAATCCATCCCAGCTCGCGTAAAACAGCGCAAATTGCGCGAGGAAAAAAGGGGATTTGGTTACAAATTAAAAGGGCGATCGGGTTACTATACACCTCGGCGAGCATCGTCGTTCTAACCGGATTCCCTCTCTCTCTCTCTCTCTCTCTCTCTCTCTCTCTCCACTTAGGCACCGCGATTTTATATATACATTGTTCGCTCGAAAAGTCAGCGGACACTTGGGCAAATCCACTTTGCTCAACTTTACAGCGCGCGGCGGGCCTAACAGCCTCACCTATATACACACAGACCCCCTCGCAACAACGACGTCGTTGAGAAATTACCAAGAAACAACTAGAGCGAGGCATTTAATCAGTGGCTTTAGCGATCGAACGCCGACCGCTCACGGTGCTATATACGTATATATACACAGCGCGTGAAAGAGGGGGGAGAGAAGATTGCTTCGCGAAAAAAGCGTCTGTTTTCACTGGCGCACGCTCTAAAAATAACGACCCCGCTTGCGCGCGCGCCGCGAATAATTGCGCTAAAGTTGAGAAAAAGCCCCCGCGCATTCTGCGGGCGTAACAAACTAAAAATTTCGCGCGGGGAACTCATTAACCATTGCGTTTGCGTGTGTGTGTGTGCAGTAGGTATAACACGCACGGAGAACTGGAGCCTAAGAAGAGTGCTGCCCGCGTATAATATATATACGCGGGAATCAACGATGCGTCGAGGGCATATAACACACACATCGTAAGAGGAAAAATAATTCGTCCCGAAGAGAGAGCAGTGCAAAGTTGCCGCGCGAACCCTAGGAGAAAACCTCGCGCGAGATAAACTTACTCTGGAGAAAGGGAGGGATAGAGCGACGTCGAAGCCGGAAAGAGGCCGAGCGCGCCGGCGAGGCCCGCGAGCTATCCTTTCCCTAACCGTATACAGCTCACCTCACTCTCTCTCCTCACTCCCCCGCCCTGCGCGCTCTGCCTGCCTGCCTGCCTGCCACAGCGACGCCGCGAGCTTTTACTTTTGCCGACGACGACGAGATGCGAGAAGTAGACGACGACGTCTAGATGTGGAATATTTTGTTGGTAGGTGATCGCTTTCGTAGGATAATTGCGGGGGGAACGGGGGTTTGGAGGAAAGAGGATGTGGGAGTTGGTTTGGTATAATGACTTTTTTCGGTTGTGGTGTGAGGGAGGAGCAAAGTCCTCGTTAACGAGGATTACAAGGAAAGGGATGCAAAGTGCGTCATTTCGGAGTATATTTTACTGAGCGGCATGAGAGCTTGAATAATTCGTTTGTGTATAATTAGTAGCAGTGTTTTACAGTGATAAGAGAAAAACCACATTTTTCATAAATAGGATTACACATTTTATTTAATAAAATACATTTTTCGAAATTATATGCGAATATATTACAATTTAGCTTTTGAATTCGACAACATAAATCAGCCTTTCACAGTATAAACACATTCAGACCATCATTGTCAAGGATTAAATATAATCACTTCGAAACGTATTTTGCCAAATTGAACACCCAAATAACTATATCTCTCTCTCTCACTTCCACTCTCTGAAAGAAAAACTCTTAATTTTTGAACGTGAGAGCTTGCCGCGCTCACACGCACGTGCACGTGTATTACGTACAGTACCGGCCGATAAATTGATTTCGTTTCTGAAAGGCAAACGGAAAATGCGCGCGCCACGCGCTTTTCGTGTCGAAAATATACGGGCCGCGCCCCGACGCGTAGCGGCCGAGGCAGCAGTGCAGCGCGCGCTCGCTCTCGGCGCAGTACGGGTATATGGTGGGCGGGAAATTGATTTATTTTTTACAATTTCGCCAAATGGGGAGTATATATATTGCTAAATTGCGTTTCATTCCTAAATTGTATTTGCGCTCGCGCGCGCGCGCGCACGCTCGCTCACTCGTTCGTGGAATCGGCCCCCTCTGACCCACATTATGAAAATTACTGACGTAGGTATGTTACACGTATATAGAGAGAAGGATGGTGATCGATTATTTAATTTTTTACGCGCGTAAAAATTTTACATACACGCGCGCGCAAAGAGCGCATCATAATCGATCCATCGTTGCTCGCGCGCTCATCTGTCCGGTATGTTGGATATAAACGTGTATATTTTTATATACGCGCGTTGAGCGAGATATGCATTGGCGATAAAGTGAGGCAAGCAGGCGCGCGCGTTAATGTACCGAAAAAGCGACGCGCGCGCGATAATCAAATTTGTCCTGAATAAAATTAGCATTTTTATCTATATGTGTTTGACTATTAAAGTACAGTTACCGCGTGAATGCCGGTGTGCACGCGCGTGCGCGTTAAAGATAAATGGCAATATAAAAGCATGATAAGCATCTGCCGTACTCATTTATATATATATAAGTGAGCGAGAGAGAGAGAGAAAGAGAGAGAGATAAATGCAACGAGAATAAAAATAACAACGCAGTCGGGTGGGGATTTGTTTTACGCTGCTGAATATTTAAAAGTCCTCTCCTCTCTTTTTTTTGCAATTTACACTTTAATAAGTAATCATTGTAGACAGAGAGAGAAAGGGACGAGGGGCTTTTATTGTACAAAAATATAACTTTCTACTGCTGCGTGGGAGATTTAATAAAAATGTTTACAGCGCTGTATGACTAAACGAAATATATATTCACTAAAAATTACAGTTTCTACTTAAAACTTTCTTTTGCGCGGCGTTAAAAGATTTTACATCGCATTAAATGCCCGTGGCTAAAGAAAAAACGAGATTAAAAAAGTTTACACTAGTTAGTTTGATAACTTTAAAAGTACGTGTTGTTGAATCAAATCCGCGCGCAGATTTATACCGCCGGGAGGTGAGAAATTAGTAGCATAAAAGTCCCGCATGTATATACATCGTTTCACCACCGACTCTCGCCTAACAATCATGTTTATATTTAATTATACAAAACCCAGGAGCGCCAGAAAGAAAATTGATAAAAAATCCCTCGCTAGAAATGTCTTTATAATTAAATTTTTCCTCTATCACTGTATACAATTATAGTGCACGCACGCGCGCTCAAAGTTATTGCTGGAAAAAAACGCCCCCCACTATATGTATGCCATCGCGTATGCACGTGAACGTTCAGCATTTTTGACATTCGATCAAAAAATCAGTACCTACACACCTCGACGCTGCAATCGTACCCAGCCAGCAGCTACATAAATCATAATGACTAAGCGAATAAATTACATCCCTGCATACACACACGGGCCATATATTATATTCCCGCGGTAAAATACAGCACTTTCGGTGTACTTTATTCACATCCTCGCGCCAACAAAAAAACATTGCATTTCATTAAAATTTCCTTTCTCCTCTCCTCGCTCCACGCGCGCGTGTACTCGGAACGCATGACAACGAGTAAGTATCACGCGCGCAGCACGCGTCGCCGCAATAATTTTGAAAGTATAATACATATACATATATACGCACAGAAGAAGGCGGTGCTCTCTCGCGCTCTCATTCATAAAAACAAAAATAGTTCCATGTTTACTTCCCTCTTTACGGCCTACTTTAGCGGCGCCCTCCGCCTCTCATCAAAACTATACACGCGCGCGGCGTTTTATTACAACTCTCTTCTCTCTAGCGTACGCTTTAATATCAAACAGCGGCAAAAACAATCTTTCGAAGAAGTAGCCGGCCACACCAGCGACGCGCAAAAAAAGCCATCGGCCGCCGGCGGCAGCAGCAGCAATAGAGCGAAAAAAGCACCCCCCGAAGAACCATAAAAGTGCCGTAACAGCACTCGTCCATCATTTTCCCATAAGCGGCAGCCAACCAGCCGGCTAGCCGATCACCACCACCACACCAAGTATAATATATCCTGCAGCCAGCGTACAGGGGCGCACACGGCTTGCGGTCGCGATATTGAAGTGTGTTGCCTATATAGTGCGTATATATCTATATACTCAAGCGTGCGTAAAAAGCTCTGTCGTTCAATGCCCGTTAACGGGGCGCAATTAATAAGAGAAAGAAAAATAAAAAGCGAAAAGAGAGGGGGGAACGTGACCCGGTCGCGCGACGAAACAAACGTCGCACACTCGCGCGCGCAAAAAGACGCGAGGAGGAGGAAAAACATACAGGCACGCGCGCGGGAAGGTTTATTTTTAAAATGCGCGCGCGCGCGCGCGACGAAATGACGTAGGCGCACCGCCGCCGTCGCTTTTTCGCCCTCGCCTGCGGTTTTGTATTTTTCGTTTTGTTGCATATATGCCACCGCATGTGTGTATATATATGGATATATAGTATATACACGTGTACAATAAGCGTATACGCGAGTGCGCGCGCGTGACGTCAGCGTGTCACGCGCGGCGAGCGCATATTATATGTATATACATGTATAACGCTGCCGCAGCTACTACTTACACTATACGCGTGCACGCGAAAAAAAAAGTAAGAGGGAGAGAAAGAGAGGGAGGGAAAAGAGGCGTTTAGGGGCCGTTGTAATTATCAAGCCACTTGAATTTTCAAAACACGCGCTCGTTAGTGACTTTTTAAACCAATGAAGTGGGCGTTTAGCGCGCATGCATGCTGCACCTAGACGCGTGTGTGTATGTGTATATTATGCACACCGTGTGTGTGGGTGAGTGCACACGTATGTGCGTGTGCACGAGAGCGCGACGCGCTGCGAGCTACACATTATTTAATTTCGTTTGCCACGCGGACTTGCATTCTCGTTACTGTACATTTCCTCGGCGGCTGCCCCTTTTTTTCTCTCCCTCTCTCCGGCTCTCTTTTTCTTTCAAGTCGTAGGATGGCACACACACACACACACACACACACACACACACACACACACACGTGCAATCAGAGAGTAATTTGCCATTTTTTTCGCTTCTGGTTTTTGTCCGAATATATAGAATTTTATTCTTTATAACAATAAATATATAACTTTTTGCATCGCTATAGATATATACGATATTCTTAAATACCATCATATATAAAATTTACATCATGAAGTATCGATATGCAAAAACATATTGATGATAAATTATTTTTACAATTTTCAATGTCAAGTAAAATCATTAAAAAAGTAAGTCAATTGATTACGCTATAAGTACTTGATAAATCCATAAATAATTAAAGACGATGTTTTTGTACAATTTTAGTATCGTGGATTGGGCGGTTGCTTCGCTCCCGTTTCACCGCATTTTCTTTTAAACTCTTCTTTCCTTTTGAATTCCTCCTGCATTTCCCTTTGTTTTCGTTTCCTTTCTAATCTCATTTCTTCTTCCGTCATGGCTGTAAAAGCCAATCTAGATTAATTCAATTGTTCAATTTGAAATAATTTAAGTTATTTATTTTATTAATTTATCACCTGTGGATACCACTAGTTTTGAGCTCTCCAGTTTGTTTTCTTTTTTCACGGCACTGACGGTATTTGGTGTATCAACAAGATTCGAAGCACCTACATGTAAATGTTAGAAACATACGTAAATATTAGAAATATATCATTTGATTCACTCATAAAATAACGAGAATGTGAATCAATTTTATTGTACCTGTAGGCAAACTTGCTTTGGGAACATTAACTTTGACTTCTTTTTTTGCCTCGTTAGTAATAGTATTAGATTTTTTATCTTTGTCTTTTAAAACTGTGACAACTAAAATATATTTTTCGATATAAATTTAAATTTTTTAGTATTGCATTTATTAATTAATAACAATTATTTATTACTTGAAGATGCAGATACATTGGATGTATCTATCTTTGATAAATTTGTTGTCGACTTAATAATATCCACCTTTTTAACAGAGGCTGTTGGTTTCAGTGTGTTCAACTTTACATCTTTATTTTGATTATTTACTGCATTCAACTTTTGATCTTTGTCAAACAACTGATCAAGATCAACAATACCCATCAATGCATCAGTTTGAGACATAGGTATGGAGTCTGTAAATGGTTCTGTAAATGGTTCTGAATCTAATACATAAATTAAGTAAATCATAAGTTTTCACAATTACATAGCATTATTCACAAAATAATTTCATGTTAAATTTAATTACCTATTGTACTTGATATAGCAGGAATATTTTCTTTTGGAACTTGCAGAACTTTATTTACTACTCGTTCTATGTTGCTTACTATTGGTGCAGGGCTAGTAGGTCGACTCGACGACTTATTGACTTTTTTTGTTATTTCATTTCCAAAGCACATTAGAGCTTTCTTCAAAGCATCATTAAAAGAACCCTAAAATAAATTAATATTTAACATTTTAATTAAATTTTTATTTCAACAAGAAATATATCAGCAACGTGAGAATATATACTTACCAATCTAGCTCTTTGAATAGCTGATGCTTTTGAGGAACCTTCAGAATAACTATAGCCCATTTCTTCATGAAAAATTCCATCTTTTAATTGCACTCTGACAATAGAAACACATCCTGCCTGATATTTACCAGTGACATAGTCTATAAAATCTAAAAAATTATAAAATTTAAATAACAGTGCAAAGTATCAATATGTTATTTTCATTATTTATTAATTATTATTGTTACCAAGCGTTTGGTTAGTAATTGCGTGACTCCAATTACTGGCACCAAATACTTCATTAGCAACTGCCATCAATTGAGAAGTTGTGGCTGCATAATCATTGAGATTAGTACTTGATGATTTTGTTATATCAGCTTTAGAAACAGGCTAAAAAGGAAATATTATTAAAATTACAAAAACGTTAGTTCAAACAAATATTAGATATTTAAAAATGCACAAAGAAAAATAGAATTAGAAATAGTTATTGTTATTAAATAATTCATAGAAAATAATGAATGAATTAGCTTTGTCTACAAATAATTAAACTAATACTTACAAACTTTATACAACTCATTGTAATAAATTTTTATTTGTTTACGTGTAAATAAATAAAGAAACATAACCCCAAACGTAACTGAAATTGTGGCATTTGTGGCGCTATTTTGTCAATGCTGCCAAAATTCTTACTAGACGCCATGAAAGTTTCTAATATATGAAATCATAGTGAGTAGTGCCAACATACATAAAAATATACAAACAGACGTTAACCCACGTGTGTAACATTGATCCGTGCGGCTTGTCAAAAATTGTAATTTTATAATGAAATAATAATTAGTTTATAATATTATTGAAGACGTAGACAAAATAAATACTTTATATATTTGTAAAAGTATTAATTAAACACAAAAATGCCTGTAATTGAACGAGTTGTGTAAGTATAAATGTGCTAGTTAAATTCTAACCTCATCATCATAAGCAAAAAAAACATTGTTTTAATTTCTACTTTGTTAATTTTTCAGTAAACCTAAAACACATAGAGGTAAAAAGGCTATTCTTAAAAGAGAGCCTAAAATAATTGAAGATGTTAAACAGACATTTTTCATGAAGGGTCTTAAGACCACGCCAATTTTACAAAGTTGCATGAAAGATTTGGTAAGAAACAAATATTTTTCCTTTAAATATTGATTCACCACAATTTATAAAAAGTTATTAATAATCAACTATCAATTTTACAGTATGATTTGAAAAAGCCAGATGGAAAATTACTACAGAAAAGAAATGATATACATCCCTTTGAAGATATAACACCTTTAGAAAATTTTGGCAGGAAACTGAATGCTGCTTTGTTTATGTTTATTTCAAACAATAAAAAACGCCCTAACAATCTCGTGATGGGTCGTTTATTTGAACATACTATAATGGATATAGTAGAATTTGGAGTTGAAAATTATATGGCTTTAAAGAATTTTAAACTTGAAAAGATTCCCGATGGAATAAAGCCTATACTAGTTTTCCAAGGAGAATTATTTGAGAATAATCACGAATATGGAAGAATTCGTAATCTATTAGTCGACATGTTTCAAAGAGAAAAAGTTAGTCAAATAAGACTGCAAGGATTGGAGCATGTTTTGAGTTTTACAGCTCACGATAACTGCATACTTTTCAGAAGTTACAAGTATGTGAATATGATCTATAATTAAACTGGTTATATACTTATTTTGATTTTTTATTTGTATTAAAAATAACATCCTTTTTAGAGTTGTATTAAAGAAGTCAGGAACTAGGATACCAAGAATAGAGTTGGTAGAAATTGGACCACGTATGGATTTAAGGGTTAGAAGAACAAAACTTGCTACTGATGATCTCTTCAAACAAGCATGCAAACAACCTAAAGAATTGAAGGTATATTTTATACTTATAATGAAATCATTTAATAATTTGAAAAGGAGGAGTATATTAATTATAATTTTCTAATTTCTTTTAAGGCAAAGAAGAAGAAGAATATTAGTGGAGATGGTTTAGGAAAAACTCTTGGTAGGATACACATGGGTGCACAAAGAATCAATAGTATACAAACAAGGAAGATGAAAGGTTTGAAGAAAACCTTGACAGAAAAGAAACTGGAACGAAAAAGGAAAAGTTTGGGTGCAGGAGATGATAGTAGTAAAAAAGTAAAAGTTTCAGAAGTAAATGAAAGTTAAAGGGTAAATTCGTATTTTGTATAATAGGTAATAAATTTTATTTACATATAAATATAATATAAAAACAATGTTTACTTTTCTCTCAATGTCCAAGAAGATTTTCCTTGCTGATCCTAGAAAAGAATGTACTACTTAGTAAAATAATTTTGCTTTGCAAAACAATTATTTTTATTTTTACCTTGATGTCAACTCCATAATTTGATAAACATTTCCTTACGTGATCACAATCCTTCAAGGATTCAATATCCTTCTCACTTCTATTTAAAGCTCTCATTCTCATTTCATTTCTAAATTCAACCAAAATATCAATTACTTTAGGCAAGTCATTACTTTGTTTGGATGCAATTTGGGATAATCCTAATTTTGATACAATAGACTGCAAATAATTGGAAACAGCAGCAATTGTTCCAGAGCTTCTTGCAACAGTTCCTTTCTAAAAATAATTATATAAAAACTTAAATGCAAGATTAAACAATTTTTATTATCAAATACTTATAAAACTAACCCTTTTTTCTTTAAACATTTTATTACCATTGGCAATTAATTTTAAAATGGTTTGAACAGCTTTTGGTGTATGAAAATCATCTGCAAGCGCAGACCTTACCATATTTTTAGTTTCCTCTAGATTCTATAATAATAAAATTAATAAATATCAATCAATTAAATAACATAATTTTGTACAAATATTCAAACAAATACCTTGAGTAACTCAGGTTCATTTGCATCTCCACCATCATATGTCCCATTAACATAATTATTACAATCACTTATGAAAAATTCAATCTTCTTGAGAGAAGTGATTGCATTTTTTATTAATTCATTGGAATATGTAACATCTGGAATTGTAATAAAGTAAATTTTTAAACTTAAATATTTTTTTAAATGATTAATTAAAATAGTTTTTATTGCATTACTATTTCTATAGTGGCTGAGAAGACAAAACATTCTGAATTGATTTGGTGTGAGAGTTTTCATTAATGTGGGTATACTTATTGTATTCTGCAAACTCTTTGACATTTTTGTGTCTCCTTCCAAATGCAAATGACCTGTGTGAAACCAATAATTAATCCATTGGTCAGTGTTGTGGTAACAGCAAGATTGAGCTTCTTCATTTTCATGATGAGGAAAAGCTAAATCTATTCCCCCACTGTGGATATCAATATTATTTCCTAGCACTGTACTGGTAAAAAATTCACAAATTTTAATTTTCTAATCAATTGGTGAATAGTTATGTTTCAATAATAAGATTTGATAATTTATAACTATATTTTACCTTGCAATTGTACTACATTCTATATGCCATCCTGGTCTACCTCGACCCCATGGACTTTCCCAGTACGGTTCATTTGCTTTTGACGCTTTCCATAATGCAAAATCTAACGAAGATTTTTTATCAGAATTAGATTCTTCTACTTGTGGAAAGTCCAGCTTTCCATAATTCTTGTAATTACATGTATCAAAATATACAGAACCTGAATTAGGAAACAAATAAATAAACCAATCAATGTGTCAATGTATTATAAATTACTGATTATATTAACATTACCATCTTTTCCTACATAAGCTCCATTTTGCTCTTCAATTTTTTTAACAAAAGCAATGATTTCTGGTATGTATTTAGAAACTTTACAAGTGATAAATGGCCTCAAAACATTTAAAGAGTCCATATCTGAGAAAAATTCATTTTCATAATGCTGTGTAAGGCTCTGCCAATCTTGTCCACCCTCATTTGATCTTTTAATTATTTTATCATCGATATCTGTCATGCCCATTACTAACACAACATTGATGTCAAAGAATTCTGACATTATTCGTCGAATGATATCAAACTTAACATATGTACTGTAACAGAGAAAGTAAGAGGTGTGTATTCAAAGACTGTACATACGTTAAACAGTAAATCACGATATTAAATTATCTTTACCAAGCATGCCCAATGTGAGCAGAGTCGTAAACTGTCGGTCCGCACATATACCACGTAGCAATATTACCATTCTTCAAAATCAGAGGAGTTTTATTCTTAGTTACAGGATTATATACAACAATATCACTCTGATTTCCCGTTGGTTTTATCCATTCGAACTTATTATACACCCTTGCTCCGAAATGGACGAACCTCCTCCACGTACTAAACATTTTCGTCGACATGATCAACAATAACAGCGCTTATCACACAACGAACCGCATGACAATATTATTTTTCGACCCTTGCTCTTATCGCCTATCGTAACCCCTAAACGTGCATAGAAGCCATGTTTTACCCATGCACGCACGATAACCGGCGAAAAGGTAAACAGAGAATGATGGACTATCGGGGCAGCAGCCGCAGCGCCCAGCTGTTTTGCGCGCCGGATGATGAGAA
>JAPYZO010005831.1:9948-23623 GCA_030522905.1 Torymus flavipes | reverse complement strand
TTTAGCTGTGTCACATTTTTTTCGCGACCTGTAGACCTCGGAGAGTAGGTTTGAAATATGTCCCGCGGAGAAATGCGTTCAACCCTTTCACGAGTGGTGGTATGCCAGACGTGACGTTAAAAATTGAAGATGCCCTCGAGTCCATGCTCGTGGGAGAAATTTCTGAAGTGGCTGATTATAAAATGCCCGAAGTAAAAGTTGGAAAGTTTAAAGCAGCGTATCAGCTTCAGCTGTGAAAGGGTTAAATGCTCATAGTTTGAGAGTTGAGGCTAGTTTTTTCCGTCAGTGGTCGTACAACTTAATCCAGCTAGTGTTGATTGTTCCATAATAAAACGATCAAATGCGCAAGGCTTTGCATATTTACGAAACTAACGGACGTTATAATCTGTACACAGTATTTGTAATATATATGACGACCATCCCTATATGCATTCCATAAGTACTTTAGCTCTCAAAATAGACAATTACACTTATCTAATACTCAACACCAAAGGACTAAAATAAAGTCATAAAAATTAAATCATTTACTTTGCTATAATATCCTTAGGATAGCGATTCACAGTGTAAATTGGTAAATGTGAATCCTCATTGAGTAATCGCTACGATATTCACCGTCAAAATTCGTACGTACTTACAGAAAAACGGTTAGTTTTGTTCAAGAAATCAGATTGCCGCAAATTGACGTTCTCTCGACGTCACTTGGAACGGGTTCACCCATACACATGCAAATTCGTTTCGCGGAATTCCAATGCATCTCCAAAAGGTTATTGGCAGAGGATCTCGACTGTCGTCTCGGAATCCATCTGGGATTCTACCTCTCTTATGCACAACGTTCGCGTTCACATTGATTTGCGGGGTTCTTTCTGAAACTTCTCGAAAATTACCCTTAATTTTCTACTTCCCGTGCTTGAACAATTTATCAAATCTTAGTATTAACATCTCCTGTATGGAACAACGAAAATCTTCTCTAGTTTCATTACCCCACTTCACACGATCGTCCCCCACACACGATCACGTACGCGAAAACTCATTCCGCGACACAATAATCGCCGTTTCTTCTCGGAATAAAAATTACGCCGTCTCATTACTTCATTAACCAGGCGGCTCCACATAATAGGGCGCCAGCATCTATTGACCCCCGTCGGCGTTTCTCCATTTTCCTCGGCGCGTGAACTACTTTTTCTCGTGCAAGCCTTGTTTTTCGCGCACTCGCGCGCGCCAAAGTGGAGTGCAATTAAACGAAAGCCTCCGCCGAGTTGGAAAGTGCCGAGAAAATCCACAGGCGTGTTTTCCGCGTTCTCGGTCACATCCGTGTCGAGCCCCGTTCTTTCTTTCCCACTTTTACCCCTCTTGTTATTCCGTAAATTCGATTTTTTTGGTTCGGCTTCTCTTTAAAAATTAAAACGCGAGAATTCCATCAATCTCTCCCCTCTCCCCTGTAACAGATGCTCGCTGCGAACGATTGGCTTGGACCGATAGGCTTGGACCGATACATCACGTGACCACACGCAGGTGGTGCCCAACACAGGGCTACCTAACCTTTAAAGAATTCAAAAGTCGAAAAACCGTTAAACTTCCATTCTACCACTCATCTTAGACTTCTTTCGACAGCGCTATAAACGTTTCCATTAAAAATTCAGCATTAGCCAAACACCGGCCCTCTTTACGACTCTCCAACATCCTGAATCACATTCCGAAGTGTCAGAGCCTCCGCACACATTTACACACAGAGCGTTAAAAACAAAAGCCAAAGCGAGGGGAACAAAGTGGACCGAAGGGTCAGCTCGAATAAGGACACTGCAGAGGCAGCAGCAGCAGCCGAGTCTTATACCTTCTCTGTACGTCGTCTCCCTTCTCCTCGTACACACACTCGAGCAGGCGTATTTTTCTCCTCTGTAGGAGCCGGCAATTACCGCCGCCCACTCACATGCGCGCGCGCTTCTCGTAAAACGACTTATCGAACGACTCGACACGAAAGCATACACACATATACAGACTATCTCGGCCGAGAGAATTCTCGAGGCGACATTTTCTTATCTCGTTATACTATACGCGGCCTGGCGCATCAGCATCATCAGCAGCAGCAGCTTGCGTGTGTCGCATATGTATATGTACACGTGTACGTACACCACGTCGTGCGTATCGACGCGGCTTCTCTTTCTCTCTCTATTTTTCTGTCTCTCACTCTCTCTCTCTCTCTTTCTACTCTGTCTTTTCTTCTTTTCCGTTTCTCTGTCTGTACGTACACGCGCGCGCTACTCTCTGTATATTCGGTATTTCTTCTTTTGTACTTGTTGTCTATGCGTTCCTCCCCCACATACACATACACACACATGTAGGGTATACCACACACAGGCGTCCTGGCTGCTGCGCGCAGCGGGGGAAAAAAGTTTGCGACGTCGCAAGCTCACGAGCGCGCGCTGAATATTTCATCCTTTATCGCTGTGTGCGCCGTTTGATGTTGGTTTGGTGCTATATAGATCGCAAGCGCGGCGGGAGAAAGGTTTCTTTGGAGTTGAGAGAAAAAATGTCAAGTTCGTGCGGTCTTTTGCAGTGAATAAAGGGCTAGGAATCGGGTTAGACAGCAACGATTTTTTACTGGCTCGCTAAGATTGTTGGTGTTTGTATAAAGTACTACTTTGTTGCAGAAATAATGATCTGTCCTTTAAATTTATCTTTCTTCGTACTGAAGAATCGAAGAATATTAAATGTCCAACCTTTCATTAACTCTGAGAACAATATTTATGTACCTATAATATTAGAATATAGTTTACAATTTTTATTCTAAAAATTGATGACGAATCATCACGAAGAAACCTTTGCCTCAATGTCTTCTTGACTTTTTTTAACGAAAATATTTCGCAGCAGCATAAACTTACTGATTATATCTTCAATGTTACTGTCTATGAAATTTACTGTCCTTTAACAATCTTTTATGTTCTATATTAACATTTATAAATTTACATATGTGAATGCTCGTGCAGATTTTATAAATTTCTTTATATTTTAGTCCGTATGAAGTTTTTACTCAATACAATGTATCTTTTCTTTTGATCTTCATAAGCTTTCAATGCGTGGCTCGGTTAAAAAACCGATAGATCCAATAATAAACTCTAATAATACTCTAGAATAGATTTCTATTACTATATTTGTAACCATGATAAAAAGTACCTACACTGTGCGAGTTACAAGGTATTATTCTTTTTTAGCTCAATGTCATTAATTAAGATCTTTTGACTTACTCTAAATGCATAATACATCAAAGAAACGTACCCTCGAATTGTAAGCTTGTAAGAAGAAAAGTTAAAACATTATTATTAATTTTCTTTAGCGATGATATTTTAGAACGAAAATTATAGTTACAAGATCAAAGACATAGGAAACGTGCACGTTAAATTTTAATCAGGCGTGTTTGTCATTTCGAAATTTTCGCTAGAAACAATGCTTTTTTACTAGTCACTTTATATTGATTTTCAAATTATTTCGTCTTCGCTGTGCGACATGAGAATTCTTAGCGACTGCCACTTTTTTCCCTTAGATATAGATTTTAATGGAAATATTTCAATAAATCAATAATTTAGCGAAGAAATATGTGAATTTTACTGCTTGTTTTAAGAACTTAGCTTTTCAATACGATTTTAGTGATTTTAATGATTACTCGCTGAAGAAAATAGCTGGTTACTGAAGCTGCGCACTTTAGTATAGTCAAGCGATGCGATATTTTTATATAAATCATATATCGAATAACATCCTTATATGTCACCAAATTAAATATCCGTGATACCGTCGTGCGTTAAAAATACGGTCAAGACGCAGTTGGACTGTTAAAAACATCGTGGCCCAAAATGAATAAAATCATCGGAAAATCTCCGCCTTTATATATTTGGTAAATATTATATACTTTGCATGCGAGTGAAAAATGGCTTTTTCGTGACAATTATTATTATTCCATCCGGCGCAAGGTGACCGAATATCATCCTTCATTATTTCTGTTTATTACCACCGTGTTCAATGTTTTTGGTTTTCGTTGAGCAATTCTATATTATTCTACTGTGTTACAACCAACAGCAGCAACAACTACAACAACAACCGAAAACAATTATACTTTTTTTGGCTCAACACCTGTTTCTTGTATACGAATTTCTCTTCCGAATGACCTTTTATATTCACGTTGCTCAATTATCACTTTTAGTAGAATGTTTTTTCGTTACGCACACGCAGGTGTTTGTTTGGTATATTTTTTGAAATACTTAATATTAAGGGAAGAAGATATTTGTGTGTTCTGAACAGACACAAAATGATTTTTATTTTTAAGATGATGCAAACATTGAAATGAATATTTTTCAAAAAATTTTTTGCTTTTAATACTTCAACCGCAGTTTTTTATAAAGAAACCAAACGAATTCTATATCTTCTTCTTTTAAATAAAAAAAAGTATGATAGAAAAATATAAAAGTTTTTATAAATACAAATGTAATTTCACTTTCATTCAGCACAATTTCGATGTGTGAACTTTTTTATGTGCATTTACAAGAAAGTGTTTCTATTTAATTTCAGACGTAATATAACGTAAGTAAATGAAATCCATGCAATTGTAGCATCTCTCTATAATTTCATCGCCAAATAAAGCATTTCGCGACATTCAGCGCACTCAAAAGTTCGAATGAAAGAAAATATTTTTTAATTTTGTTTTCCTATAGAGCTATACATAAAGATCGCAATATATTCGAAAACAAAAAGCAATCGTTATAGCACAAATAACGTTGATTTTATACGATACCAATAAATAAATATAAAATTGGCAAATTTCAACCATCAGAGTTTTGAAAAAATTCTTTCGGCAAAGCGGGAATTCCATCGGCATTTTACAGCGAAAATTGCATCATTTTTAACATCGGTAACCACCCAAAGGGTGGTTGGAACTCTCTCTCTCTCTCTCTCTCTCTCTCTCTCTCTCTCTCTCTCTCTCTCTCTCTCTCTCTCTCTCGCTCTCTCTCTCTCTTGCCCTCTGTCTGCTGCGGCATAGCTACGATCGATGCGCACGTGCGCGTATGTATATATAGAGGCGCGGTCGCGTTCGCCCCCCGCGTCAAAGGCACGTTTTCTATTTGAGTTTATAGGACGCACGCGGAATTAAGGACGCACCCATGACGTCCCATGGATATATATGTGACTCGAAAATACAAGGAGAGAAAGAGAGAGAGAGAGAGAGAGAGAGAGAGAGAGAGAAACGATTGTTTGGACAGCGGGCTTTGAAATGCTTTATAGATCCCGTATGTTCGGATATCTCGTAGTTTTGAAATTTTCTCGTAACAAGAAGCACGTGATTCTATTTTATGTTTGTGTAGGAATTTATAAATGCGATAACATCAATGTTACTAGGGCTATATTTTGCAGTATAAAAAATACACTGATGTCGCTGAATTTAATAATAGCCACGACTGCAGAATAAGACTTGGATTATTTCGAAGCTCTCGTATCGTTAATATTATATAACATTTCATAAAATTCTTTCAACTGCCAGTCCGCCGGGGACCAGAACGAAAATAACATTTCCTCTGAATTCAATGAAACATTCAGGCGCGAGGTTTATCATAACCAAAACGGCAAATAATGAACGAGGCTAAAAATATGTATAATATATAAGGGGGCGCGCGGATTGAAAAGGCGAAATTCCCGCGAGCGCTTGTCGATAATAAATTTTAAAATCAAAAGCCGCGTCAACGCAGTTTAACCGAAGAAGTAGCTGTCCGCTTTTCATTCGCGCGGCAATGGAATAAAATAAAGAAGAGCGAAATACGTGAGCTATTTCGGGTGGAGGGAGGGCGAAGTGAAGAACGGTTTAATTGACACGACGCAGACAAGTTTCGTTAATTGTTTCGCGAAATTTCTCGGTTTTCTTTTTATTTTTCTTCTCCGAACGACGACATGCCACGTTTTCACCTTTTGACATTTTTCGTATTATGTATACTCTGTGCGAATTGGTATTCAACCGACTGAGAATTTGCATAGCAGCGAGGCAATCGTCAGCGATTTTCTCCGACAGCTGATTTTTTGTAAAATTATGCAACTTCTCAATTGTGGAACTATAATACTTATCATCATTCACTTTTGCCATCATTTTAGTAACATAATGGGACACCTCGATATTTTTGGTAGCTTTAATTTGAAACTCAACGAAATATATTTGTTCAAGTCTTAAGGTTGATTATTTTATTCCGTGGAATGCTCCGAATAAAATTCTTTCATCAAAAAGATGTATAAAACATTATGTATTAGTATTTACCTGATATAGAAAAACAATACAAAAGAAAATATATCGAGGAGTCTCAGGTACAAAGCATTGCCTTCATGATAAAATAAAAAAAAAAAATGTACAAAAAGCTGTAGGCACCTGTGATGAAAAAAAAGAAACACTCTCGAAGCAAACTTTTTTCCGTAGTGTTCCAAAAGTGTTGTTGTCCCCCAGCACAGAACTGTTGTACCGATATATACTTAAAGAAAATCGTGGGCGAAAGCCCGGAAGAATGAAGCAGCGGGCAAAGTTGTCTAATACTGTGAGAATTTTCCGCCCGAGGCTGATGGCGGCGAATCGATGTCGTTACTACTTGAAACACCTCGCCGAAGATATTGTTATGTCTTTCTTCTAACTTTTTCGTAAGATTCACAGTTATTTTAATTTCAACTTCATGCGTTCCTAAAGTTTCTGTTTAAAGAATTGTAAAGTTGAATTTATACAATGTTGTAAATTTCTATGAGGCATATATGAGGCTTTTTAAAATAAATTGTACACGCCATTGAAAGTATACATGTATGGTTTTCGTAGTTTTAAATTACTAAGTTAATATTACCTTCACGCTATTATTTCATTTATAAACTGCCAATATCTCACGAATCAGTAAGACCATTAGACAACTATGTCCGCAGAGATGAATGGGAACGCGTGAAAGCATATGACCAGCAACGAGAAAAGTTATATAGACGTCTAAAGAATCGAACGAACAAAAAGAGTAAAAGAAAAAAAAGAACAAAAACACACGAGTAATTAATCGCGAAATCGATTAGAGTAAAAGCGTATCGTTGGTGGAACGTTGGTGAGTAAGCCTCTTTGTTTGGTGTCTGTGATGTTGCAGCGGCTTCCAGCGGTGCTCAGCAGGATAGGAATTATATTGGCCAGCCCCTTGGTAAGATCCCCTCTGTTTTCACTCACCTCTTTCTCTTTCTCTCTTTCTTTCTTCTGTCTTATCTCTCACTCTCTATGTCTCTCTAACTCTAACTCTCTCTCTCACTGTCTCTCGGTTCAGCGCGAAAACAAAGTAATCCTTTTTTCTTTCTTTACTTTATTTCTTAATTTACTTCCTACCACTGTCTTTCGGTACCCTCGTTCTCCTGACGAAGGAGAGATATATATATAATCCCGATGCACCGTGGACTTGCGCATGACGGTCCATGCGACCTTGTACACACACAACACACACACACACACACACACACACTATATCGCACCGTATATATATCATACCCCCGTAAACGCTTCTACACACTATCTGCCTCGTGCAATGATTTCGACCCTCGTTTCTTTATGTTTGATCTTTTGTTTTTATTCTTGGTTTCATTGCGTTTCGGTCGGGCGACTTGTCCCTTGGTGACGATCTCGGAAGGGTGGCTATTGGTTTTGAAAAACAAGACGTTACTTGCAGTTTGTTATATCCATAAATAGTCTTCAAAATAATGTATATTAGATTATCGCACTATTTCTGATGCTTTTCGAACATTAGAGGAAATAAATGTTAACTTTCATACTTCAAATTATACTCATAAACTCACCCGTCATTGTTCTAGGTATATTAATTTCCAAAAGAAAACTGAATATTTATTAAAGATTATATTCATCAGTTAACAATTTCCACTCATATTTAATTCTGCCAAATTATTTCTGATTTATAAATAGTTTCCTTTCCTTTTATCACTGTTAAATTCGCTTCTATACTTTGGAATCCCAAACGAAAAAATCCGCGGTTTACCAAGTCAAACAACCGTTATCGTCTCTGCTGTCCCTCCTTTCCCCCAGAGGACGAAGAGCCACACTCCGCGATAAGTGCGATCGTCCCCGCGGGGGGCGACCGTCGTTACGTGGGACACGCGAATCGCAATTCGATGGCTGCGAGCGCGCACAGTTCTCATTAGGATACACGAGCCCGGAAAGCTGAACCCGCAGCAGCTGTAAATACGTGATAGTCGTCGATTTTCGTAAGTACAGTAGAATCACGATTCGGTATAATATATCGTCAATGTTTTCTTCATTTGATACGCATTGGGGAATTAATTTGTCCGTCGCAGAAATGCGCAGTATTTTGGTTATCCAGTACGACGTATATCAGCAGTTATTATTTCATATTGATATTTATTTGCTTTATAAAATATTTCGAAAGATTATCATACTGATATTCGCTTTAATATCTCACTATCGTTTATTGTGTCAATGAATTCGTATGATTTTAATCGTTTGTTTCTGGCATCAAATCGATTTGATCGTCACCATCGGAACCGCCCACGTTTCTATACTTGCTTCACCCTAACATCGAAATTTTCGCATCAAAAGAAAAAAAAAAAAAAAAAAAAAAAAAAAAGCAAAAAAAAAAAAAAGAAAAAAAAAAAAAAAAAAAAAAAAAATCAAACAGCCTACATCTCTCCGTCAGTGGCAATCTATCTGTCTTTCTCCCTTTCTCTCTCTCTCTCTCTTTTTCTCTCTGTACATTCTCGCTTTCGTTGTATCTGTCTATATATCTTTGCGCTAACCATTTTTCCACAACGATCGACCTCACACACGCTACTGATACTACTACACGCACACACGTACGTGACGACGACTGTGTAGCGCGCGCGTCCCTGTTTTTCTCTTCTGTCTCGGCCGCGTTCCGCGCGCGATGATGCACGACGAAAATGGCTGGTAACTTTTTTCCAACCCTTCGCGTAGTCACCGTTGGGCAAAAACAAACGCGTGTCGTCCCTCTCTCGCGCGAACGAATTCAACTGCACTGTAATAAAAACAGACGATATAAAGTGATACGACACGTATACGCGCACACAGACACGCATATAATATGGACACTATTATATATACTGTATTATATGGAAATATATAGACGCGCGCATCATTGCATGTTTCGCTTTGACTCTTGGATCATGCGCGTGCACGTGGCAACTATAAGCTCTGAAATTTGTGAAGTGCATCCCCCAAGTGCATGAATCTTTCTGCTGATGATTATGGTTGTTTGAATTGCTGTATGTTTATGAATTGGCCTGTGGCATGTGCAGCGTCAGAGCAGAATATCGCATTGAAAGAAAGAAAATTGTCAAAGAGAGATGCCTATTATAGGGATATTTTGCTCTAATTGCTACGAAAGCTTCTCCCGACTGACAAAAAAACTGCCGCTGCTGCTTGCAAATGCGTTATGTTAAATAAGGTAAGAGATTAGTTATGCACACTTTTTCTCCTTCACTTTTTTATATATGGTTATCCTCACGAATGTCGGCATCGTAATCCAGAAAATCAAGAATGTCGATCTCATCCAGGTAAATGTCCTAGATACGTACTTTTTTTGTTTTAACTAACGTTAAATGAGGTCTTCTTTAACACTGATGCAGATTGAAGGACAAAAAAGTGCTTTTGTTTGAGAATTTAATGAATTTAACTTCAAAGCTTTCGGTATAGCACGTTGTAAGTGGAACTATAACATGAGAATACGATAAAATAGAGTATAGAAATTTGTTTTTCTCATCCACAGAAAATAATGATTTGTCTTAATGTTAAAAACTTGATTGTTCCACAATCTACATTGTTAGAAGATAAAAACTAAAAAACTAAAATAGTAACTGTAGTATAATGTTAACTAAATATGATGACTAACTAATAATAAACAATAGTAAAAGTAACATCTATAACTATTTTACTCTTAACGTAATACATATAAAGTGTAGTGCTAACTATCTCACTATAACTTTTAGGCAGTAATTGTTACGTAGCCATAGTGTATATATTTGCAGAAAATGAATTTGGTACTCTCTAAATATCATATTAATCCTACATACATCAATATTAATATAAAATCATCGAAGAAAATAATAATTCAGAGTAAATCTTGCTATCGATTCGTAAAATAGGTCTATTTAACTTATTCATCATACGATTCAATTTGCCACAAAAATATATTTTTTAATTTAACGTTTTATAAATGATTTTCAATGACTTATAAACATTTTTTTAGACATAGTAACGTTATATTTTGGTCAAAGGGATGTGAAAGGCATTTCAAAATTAATAAATAATAATATTACGACACCCAATGTGAAAAATGTCTAATTAGCAAACACGTTTCGTATAGCTCTTCAAACCTTATCATGAAAATTTTTGACGTTTGATCACATTATAAATGATTCACATCGACAAAATCAAAAAATTTCATGCATTTCCTCTACCACAAACAATTGCACTACAATATGATATCCTTTCACATCCCGGTGAATTATTAAAATAGTAGCAACACTGTCTGGGACATTTGCTGGCCGTGCAAATCGAGAATTTGCACACTGTGACGATTTTCTCTCTATATATATTATTATATCGCTGGCATGATGTATCACGCACCTCGAACCGTCTATCACTTCACCCCTCGCCCCTCGCCCCTTCACCACCCCCACCGCCCCCTTTTTTGAGCCCCGCTTTTATATAACGCTTAATGCCCACTTAGCCGCTGCTTTACGGTGCTCACACTCGCGTGCCGCACCATATCACACAATGGATATATTATAACCATTTACCGACATCTTTAACTCCGTGATATTTTATACACGCGACGATTATATCGACGTCTAAAAGGGGGAAAACGCGATCTAAGACCGAGCGCAGGAACCGATGAAATTTCGCAGAGAAAGTCAGTTCCTTCTTTATCGACTTATCGTTCGGCAACTGATATAGGTTAGGGTTGCTTTTACAGTGGATTCGTCGATGGTATTGGATGACAAAAATAATAATCGTCATTAATCATTATCATAAAGATCTAAATAGCAATATTACATTTTTCAAAATATGCAATGTTTTTAAATTATCATAGAATTCATTATTAACGATCGAATACATCACATTAGTTTATACGATAATAAATGTAAATCATGCTAAATCACATCATTGCCTTATTTAGAAACATTTTAATATTCTAGAAAGTCCCAAACAATGCATCTCATCATCCGTATCAAGTATAATTCTCAATAACGAGTTAAAATAGCTGTGTAACCATTAAAAGTCGATAAAGTAGGTGCCGATTTTATCAGGAGACAAAATCGTTCCATAATACATCCGGGATTTCACTCTGAAAAAAGTGACGTTCTCCCGCGATCGACCAGAGCTACGATATACGTCTAAATAAGCCGCTTAACGCGTAAATCGAGGAAAATAGCTCCGCAAACGCGACAGTGCCTCTTAATCATGCCTTGATTGTGATACCGACAATCGCTTTGCAACTGACCCCAATTAATGCTTCACTGTAGCATATACATATATATTTAACATGTTGGTATACACTCATACACGTATTGTGCGTACGCGTGTACATGGGCATTGTACAAATACGTGCGTATAAACATTTACACGTTAGTACGTTTATACGAGCAGCTTCTATAGCATTATGTCTGTCGTTAAAAGGTTTCAAACTGCTGATATTTCACGAAATATCTTGTTGTTATTTTTATTATACACCCACCATGTGTGAAACAAAAAACTTTGTTCCAGACGACTTTTTATCTAGTCTAGTCTATAAAGAGAATGTCACCGCTTTGCGATCGTTTATAACTGATATAATGAATAATATAACGAACTGCTCTTATTCACACGCAGACGTGTGGGTGTTTCGAATTCAAGAGTGTATGGGTCGATATACAAACATTTTAAGCTTGATAGCCCTATCGCAAATACATTATTGTTGATTATTGGATTCGTTCGACAGATTTATTATTACATTATACATTATACATATGTATAAATATATAGTGATTGATCGTTTCATTTTAATGACATTGATTTTTATAACACGTTATTATGTTTCACCCAGTTTGGTCCGAATTGCCTGTTTTACATCAGACTATGTGGCGAATTTGTGCTCCTAGTCGTAAGTTAATTCAAATATAGCGTATTACTCGGCTTGAAATTAAAAATTAAATTTAAAAACATTGTAAAAACAATTTTTAAAAAAAGTAAGAAAAGTAAAGATAATGCATCTTCCTGCACAGTCTGATGTTTGGCAAATATATAAACGTAGGCATTATATATACGTACATTTTATTATGCGGCATGTAACTCGTTGATAAATGAGAAGTGGTAGCACGAAATATACTCATTTTCCTCGGTATAAACGTTATATACACACATCCGTATATATATATATATAATTTATACCGCTGTACATTGACGATATATTCTATATGATCAACGAGAGAAAGCCAACGAAATCGACGCGAACGATCCACTTTTCGCCCTTGCCATATCTCCCGGCGCAAATATATATTGCAGAGAGCCGAAGTAAAAAAGCAGCTCAGTAATCCATTTTATACAACAAGAAGCTTTAGCTTTCCAGTTTACGCCATTATATTTTTTTTTTCTATATACGCTTACAGAATTATTTTTAAAGGCCATATATAATTCAGCACCCGGCTTACGACTATTACGAAGTATACTCGTCATATATTACGATATTTAGCTTACGGATAATTATTATTACTATTATTCTCAGCTTGAAGCATTCACTTTTACCATATATATATAATCGAGTGGTCAAGGACTCTTTCCTTCGCGCCGATAAACACCGTAAAATCAATAGAAAAAATACGATTCGATCGTGAAAGAAAACTGTGGAATCACGCGAGCAAAAAGTCCTTGATCCACCGATCGCGTCGCTGTTATACTCAGAGCTATATAGAAAAAAAAACAAAAAACATTATATACGTATCCTGTACTGAGCTTTCCAACCGACGAAAAGTTCGAGCAAGCACTTTTAGACTCTATCTCTCTCAGCCACGAGCTTTCAAACCAGATATCCAAATATATATACATATATATTGAATACCTAAGAGTTATCCGCCTCAGCGTTCACGCACTGCCGCTTGCTCTCTCGGCCTACGAGACCCCGTGTAGAGAGAGAAAACTGGATCGCTCGTCGATCGTACCACAAACACTCACACACACACACACACACACATTACATATAACGTACACGCAGAGAGCGTGATTTCTTGGATGAGGTTTTCTGGCATTATGGCCCTGTGTCGCAGGGTGAAAAGAAGAGGGAAGGTGGCGCCGGCGGCGGCGGTGGTCCAACTGGCGGTCCGGCTGGTGGTGGGGTCACCGGCTCTGGCGGACCCAATGAGATCGTCACCTGCACGAACTGCGGGCCCAATCCGTGCACTCACACGGCGACTAACGGCTGCGCCGCCGAGGTACTCGCACCGTCCCAGGTTTTTGCTCAAGCTTCATCACATGTACCGTAACGTTGACGACTCTCTGTCTATATCTCTATTTATATGTCTGTCACTGTATCGTGGATTTTCAGATTTTTCGTTCTCTTTTTCATTTGTAGGTTGATGATATATTGTAGTTGAAGGATTACTGATTATACCAGAATGT
>JAPYZO010005830.1:0-13390 GCA_030522905.1 Torymus flavipes | reverse complement strand
CTTAAAATTTAATAAAAAAAGCGTTACCGTAACGCAAAGATTACTCACGTTGCATCTAGTGAAGCAGACTTGGCAGGTGGACTGGTGACGAGCTGGTGTAGCGCCGTCTCGGAGATGGAGAACTGGGCGATAGTCTCGTCAGCCACGAGGCTCGATCGCTTCCTGATTTGCGTGATGCAGGAGACACTCCAGGGCCTCGGGCCGCTCGACTTGCGCTTTGAGCGCATCACCACCTTGGGCGTGCTTGCCGCGTCGGTGGGGAATCGCTCGTCGCTCTCATCGCGCTCCTCGAGGATCTCCTGGGAGTTGGACTGTGAGACGGTTTGACCGAGGTCGTCAACTCGTCGGCACGTGGCCACGCTGCTCTGGTGATCTTCTTCGGACGTCTCATACTGTTTCTCCACATCTGATTCGCCGGTCGTGTACTCGCCACTCGCGTCGCAGCTGTCAAGTGTCTCCGAGGCTGCCATCAGGCAGTACTATATGGTGGAAAGAAGATAACGATCGTAATTTCGAGCTTTGGGAGGTGGGTGGTGAAAATGCGGTGTTATGGTTTGTTGAGTGTGAGAGAGAAGTGTGAGTGTGGGTGTGAGCGCGGTTGTTAATATATATAAGCCTGGGTTTTGTATTGTAAGTGGACGGATGATTGTTTATGGAGTTTGACGAAGCTGATGGTGTGCTTGTAGTCTTACCGCTCTGGTTCATGTTTATTTGAAACTCACGTTTCATTCTGACCAAATGAAAGGTGTTACTATATATTTTGTAACTTTTATAGCGACAGTTCTTCCCCTTGACGAGCAATTAAAATGATACTATCAATTTCAATATTTAAATTTTAACAAACATATAGTATTACTACAAAGAAAATTGTGGCATAAATGTCATGTAATAGGGGTACTGTGTAATTTTTTCCCCTCTCAAGATTACATGCGTCAATAAAATATTCACCATTTGAAATGCAACCATAAAACGTTGACATCATTATGCAAAAAGAAAAATGGGGAAGAACATAGACTATAAAAGATATCAGCATTGCATATCGCGCCATTGACTAATGACACCGCTGCGAACGTAACTATGATTTACGCCCTATACGCGAGCGGACTTTTAAAACTGTTCTTACGGACGAAAATAAATCACTTTTAAAATTAAATAAAAAACAACATTAGCCTTTACGGCTATCCCCCAATGCCTCTACATAAATCAATAAATCACGTAACCATACATGAGCCCATAACCGAACAATTCGACCAAAAAAATGAACCCCAAGTCCGAGCATTCGAAATACAGTTATCAACGTAGCAATTAGTAAAGACGGCGCGAGCGCGCATTAAAATTCCCGCGCGTAATAAATGTAAATGTAAGGCGTAATCAATTGTCTCTCTCTCTNNTCTCTCTCTCTTCCTCTCTCCATTTCCTAGTACACAAAGAAGAAGAATAAGAAAAATGCCTGCGTAAGTAGTCGATTCGTATATATTTATAGAAGCCGTATCACGTACGCGGGCGCGCGCTCGGCTACTCTATCTCTCTTTCTCTCTCTTGCTCTGGCCGCAACATGCAATCATCGATTTTTTTACTTACCGTCTCCCCCCGTCTCTTACGTACTCGGCGCAGATTCTTCTCCTCATCGAAGATGAGCGAAGGTACCTTCTGCACGGCGCTGCCTTCCTCGCGCACCAGCTTCTCTGCCTGTGGGAGAAGATCATTCGAATGGTTAGGAATCGTGTTGCATGGGAGTCATTCGAAATCATTCGATGACTATATTGATTGGAAGACATAGATATTCTAATGGGCTGACTTTAAAGTGACATGGATAGCACATGATTTTTGCGAATATGCTAAGTAGCAAACGCATAAAGTATAAGAATGATAAAATTCTATATAAATATAGTTTAGAAAATTTATAAAAATACCTAAGGAAAGAAATATTTATTTCAGATAGGAAACTTACCTCGCGGATGAGCCTCTGAATGCCTTCCTTGTTGTTAATGCACTCGTCATCGCTATTATTGTTCTCCCTGAGCTTCAGTATCTGGTTCTTTTTCCCGACATTCTTATCCGTCACATCGTCGACAATATTACCATTGAGAACGTCGCTGTCCTCGTTGGTATCGTTCTGCGTCGCAGCCGCGTTCTCGAAATCCAGCCGCATCTTAGCTCCGCTTCTGCTCTTCTGCGTCTCATTATGCTGTTCCATGCGCGTTGAAGTGTAGGTCCACTCCTCTTCGGATGAATCGTCCCCGGCTGTGTGTTGCTGCTGCTCCTGCTGCTGGCGACGATTGCTGGCGTTACTGTCGGCCTCCGAGTCTGTGTCCATGTGCTTGAAGTAGAAGGTCGCGCAGTTCTTTGATTTCCGATTCGAGCTGCAACGAGAGGAGGCGACGATTAAATATCATAGTACACGCTGGAATTCCTGCTCACTTCTTTACTGTTCTTGTAATTGGTAGTGTGTACGTGACGGAGGGAGAGGGAAAACTTGTTCTTTCGCAGATTGAGGAGGTAAGATAATGGATTTTCTCTGATTGTACGTAGCGAACGGATGATTTAAACTCACGTAATGTACATTTATAAAACGGTAGTGACAATACTGGCGATTTCAGTACAGCTGACTGAGCTGAACAACTTTTGCAATGGCCTACGTGACATTATCAGCAAATGAGTTTTTGTTATATATATATGTAAAGTGCAGATAACCGTTTTGATCACGATAATTGTTATCAGTTATTAAAAGCTTTCAGTTGCATGAAATCATTCTTCATAACATTATATTTTTTCCTAGTACAAAAATTGTGATAAATAAACGAGAATTATGATTAATTATTATTTTCTACTGAACTCTAAAATTTACTTCAACTATCCGATGCAATAAAACCATGTTAAAACCATTTTATTATGTATTTATATACTAAAACGTTTATTTTCAGTTTAAAATACAATTTTCCTAAACCATAATTAATTTTAATTGCAAGTGAAATGTTTTGATGGATTTTACTAAGATTAAATCAGATTATGATAAATTTATTATTCTCCTCTTATGATTTGTAAAATTCTAATATTTTGAAAAGGAAATAGAATTTTCTTGGAATCTAAAATGACCTATATGACATGATACGAACACAAACTTCTTACTTGATTTTCGTTAATCTTTTCATACATATAATTAAAATACAATTTCTTTAATTCTTCAATTTATCATTACTAAAATAATGAACAAATCTGTTGTCATTTTAGTTGCAAATCGTGTACAATGTCAAATATTCTTGAACACTAAAAGAATTACATCTATATATTATTTAGAAAAGTGCAAACGACATGGAAATACTTACGTGTTGAAGAGAGCAGCCTCCTCCATTTCAGTCCTGCGTCGCTTGGGACTGTCGTTCGTAGGCGAGTCGGCCGCGCCCTTGCCGAGGGCCAGCACCGGGCTCGCGGTCTCGGGTCTCCGTGGTGTGCCGGCCCCGTCGATTTCGTCGCACGATTTCTCGATCGACGTCGTTCTCGTCGCCATCGTTACTCCCGGAGCTGTCTGATCTGCTTTCGCCGTGACGACGCTGGAGTCGACCTCTTCCTCGCTCAAGCCGGCCTCCTCGATGTCGGCCTCGGCGCCCTGGTCGCCGAACGCGTTGCGCGGCTGCCGCTTAGGTACGTACAGCTTCTTCTCGCCGGTGAACTCCTCGGGCTTCGCGATCATAACACAGAGCACGTCGAGATCGTCCTGAGTGAGGTAAGATCAAGTTAGAATTGGGAATGTGCCACAGGTTTATCGATGTTGATAAAAGGATTTTCACATTTATTTTCATGACTGTTTACGTATCTATATTATTAATCTTGTTCGTGATTGATCAGTTTTATTGGATTGTTTACATTTGGTACACGAAGACTTAAAATAAATATTAAAAGGTTAAATGTATGTTGTCTATGAATTTTTCTCAAATACATCTTTTACTACGAATTTCCAATGTTTACTAATATTTATACTTAATCGATATAAGCTTATCATTCATGCAACTTTCACACATCTATCGGTACTATCTATACATTTGCGGTTGTAGATATAAAATGTATATTTTTACACGTACGGTTTAAAAACAGTGTAAAAATCACTTTATGCTTTTATTATATTTTATTATCTTTATCATTCTCAAGGATGTAAAATGTCAATTATAGGTAATTAAAGCCGAAACCAAGAGTGAACAAATTTATTCGCAATATCAAGAGTTACCTATCATTTACTATTTCAAATTTATTCCGTACCCAAGAAACCGGCATAATTTTTCCCACGCACCGCATGCAGGGAATATTTCCCCTACCCAATAATACACACGAC
This sequence comes from Torymus flavipes, assembly GCA_030522905.1. Classification (NCBI taxonomy): domain Eukaryota; kingdom Metazoa; phylum Arthropoda; class Insecta; order Hymenoptera; family Torymidae; genus Torymus; species Torymus flavipes. The sequence continues at coordinate 9,063 of JAPYZO010005830.1, read as the reverse complement.
CGCTGATGGAATCGTCGCGTGAGCAAGTGCATGTACGTTTCCGTGCGGGACACAATAATTTCATATCCACGCGATACTACCGTGACCGGCGAATGGAATCTATCTTGTTATAACAAAGCCTGTAATTTTTATTTCAAATCTCACTAGAATTAAGGACCTCCTGCGATAGATTTCATAGATAGCTTCGACGTGTATCGCATAGATTTCATTTCAAGAAAGACTCATTGTTGTAGGTAAAATTGTCTTGTGAGCTATCTTTCAATAGAATCAATGTAGAAGTATGACATAAACATGGGCTATTAAATAATATGCTTCAACTATTTTTTTGCAAACCCTGAATTCAAAATAGCAAATACTATTAAGCTTCAATTTGTATTTTGGAAAAGAGGACTTATTGATTTTTACGCATACCTTCTGTCAATTTGGTAGTCATATCGTTTTCAGAAGCCAAATAAAAATCGATATATAATTACTGCACGTATTCGTGCTGGCACAATTTTAATCATATTCTTTACATATACTTGAAAGTAAAAGTCTTTTTTCGAAGAATCACCTATTCTCACAATAATATATAAACTGTCAAAACCCGGAGAATTATCTCCACAAGCATCTCAACTCATTCCCTACATCTCTACGCCCACCTACGAAAAAAAGCCATAAATCTGTCACGCACCTCGAAGTAGGATCCATCATCGACGAATCGGTTCTCGGAAGAGACCTCACTGTCGGACGATAGCTCGGACCTCGACGAAGAGTCGATGCAGCTCGCCTCGCTGGTACCCTGGCCACTTAAGGTGGTGGCGATGCTACTGTTGGTGCTGTTGTAGCAGGCAGCGGACGCCTGATTGGCTGGCTGATTGCAACGGGCCCTGAGCTGTCGTCTGGCTCTGATGGACGCTCGTCGTCGCTGCGAGCTATGGCTACCACTGCCCTCGTCCTGGGAGGAGGACGATGAGGACGACGAAGAGCCTTTGGAGGTGGAGGATGACTGACTCGCAGAGGCGCGGCGGCTCAGCCGGGGCTGCTTGCTCACCGGCTCCTCGTCGTCGCTGTCGCTACTGCAACGGCTCGCTGCCAACTGCAAGTACCAACGGAACGGTCGAACGTTAATTATATCAAGAATTTTCAATGGATTTTTTATTTTTGTTTTGACGGGGAGACGGGGGAAATCATTTTGCGTGAAACTCGTTTTTCCGGCATGAAGGAACATGAATAATTGAATTAGTAACTTGACGTATATTTCCTGAAGGATTTTAAATTTTTATCGCTATATATTCCTTTCACTTTTCACAGAGTTATTATATAAAATAGAAAAGATGAAATTTCTTCGTTATATTTTTATCGTTTTATTTTAGGAGCATTAAGACTAGTCGGCAACATTCATTTTCCTACAAGTTTTACTGAACAATAATGTTCTATTGTCACGTCATAATAACACCGATTTACGTTGAGAACGTTACCTCACCATCATTAAAGCGCTTTCTTATTTCTGCCAATTATCAAAATAATTGAGAAAATAAAAAATTAACCTATGTAACATGCTATATAAAATATTTACATGCTAGTATAGATTAGAGTTACAATAACTACTGACTCTTCTAATCGGGTGCTGTTTGAATGTTTGAACAGATGTGCCAGTTCATCGGGTATATATTCGTGTGGATTTACCATTTAGTTAGTAAGTGTAATTTTAAATATAAAGAGCAGATACAATTTTTGTAAATTAAAAAAAAAAAAAACTGAAAAAAGTCTAGAAACCTATTAACGGGACCATTTTGGGATACTAAATGCCCTATTTTCCGAGATGGATCTTTTTTTGGACTTTTTTTTGTCAATGCACTAACGGAGATAATTAGCTAGCAGTGACGATTATAAAGTTTTATATGGAGCATAAAACAGTTTCGTTAATCGAAAATGAATTAAGATTACCGTACCAAAAGTCCCCGCAATCGTAATTACACTGAATGTACGTTGTGAAGTCTTTCCAATATATTAACTTGATTTGTAGTTTTTCATGCTGTACGAGAATGTTAACGGATTTAAAATTAATGTAAACAAAAAGTATTATTATTTTGACTATATACGATTTCTAACACTTTATAATAAGTCACTGCAGGAATATTAAAGTGATTTAGTCAATTACAATTTATTAATCCGTATTCGCACTCTGACAAAACTAACGAAAACAGTCGTTCCCGCAGGTAAAACATACATACATTTCGAAAAAATTTCATAAAACCAAAATATACCTCGAATTTTTTGTCATCTGTTGCAGAAAAAAAACTTTCGAAACGTAGGCACACACTGTCACAAAATTCACAAGCTTGGAGTGACACTATGAAATTCTCATAACGCACGACACATATTCGTATACGGAGCACACTTGGACCATAACACGCGATGCCGGAGTCGGCGACGCGACACGTGAATGAACGGAGCGCGTGCAGGAGAAAGAGAGCAGTGTGTATGGTATATATCGTGCGCGCACGCTGCTTCGACGGCGCACCGACAACAACTGGTCGACCAGGTGCGCGCGGAGAGCAGGACTATACTATACGCGCGGGGACAGGCAGTCTGTCTTTCTCCTTCTCTCTCTTTCTCCCTGCCGGCAGCGTGCCAAACTAACCTGCGGCAGGAGCGCTCGAGAATTTTCCTTCCTGCCCCTGCGAGAAGCGTGCGTCCACAGGTATGTCAACGTATATTTATATATACGGCTGAATTTTAAAATAACAATAACCAGATCGAGGATGTGTACAAATATATGAGAGAGGTAGTGAGTAAGTGTCGACAGTCTTTCGGAAGTGCAGAAAAAATTTACTGGAAGCGATTTTTTTGATGGACGCGCTTGGATTGCAGAGCAGAAGAATTTCGAGGGTGAAAGTGTAGCGTCTGTGGTCGAGGGATGTTGTGTGACCTGTAAATGATGGCTTTTGGTACTCGAGCCGCTCGATGACGCTTCGATTTCCTCAGCATATAGTTCGATCTGTATGGTTTTCTTATAGCTTATTACTTTTTCGAATAACCGAATTTAAGTGATATAAAATGATATTTATAATAACATAATTATTATATATAACAAATTTTCATGACTTTGTAGCTTTTTAATAAGCTACGCTCCAATTTCTATTTCTAATAAATACAAATTCAAATAAAAGGTTGAAAATTTAATAAATATTTTACTTTAATTGTCAATTAATTAATATAATCATCGCGATACAGAACATCAGCACATTTTTCAATTAAAATATTTAATGCTCTTAATATCAGATGCCCTCAAAACGTATATCAACATCAAATAAATAAGCAGTTTGCAAGACATTAATTAAAATTTGACATTTTAGCAACAACTTTCTCCTTTATCAAGGGGGCACGGCGAAGCTTGTACATATTAAGTTTTCTAAAAGTCCAGAGAACTCCGCTCGCTTTAACATTTCAAAGCTTATTTTTCACAGTATTCGCTAAAATCATAATCTCGCCCATAATGAAATCGTCTAGAACTTGTGCAATGAAAAAATAATCAGCACTTATGTGCATCGTTAACGTTCGAGCGAGACGATAAATTGAGCAACTTTTTAAAATCGCGAAACACGTACACGCTGAAATTAAAGTTTATATAGGTACGCCCGGCGCGCATTGAAACAACACACTTTTCAATCCATAAAACGAGATGAAAACACAAGCGGGTTATCTCGCAACGCTCGCGCACACGTCCGATTGAAATACCTTTATGACTTAATACAATTTACAATTTTCGTCCTCTCGGCAACAAGCGCTTACGAAGCGCGAGTGAAACACGTTCTCCCCCTCTCGATCAGCCGATCTTTCGTACTACGATCCCCGGTAGTAAAGTTGGCGCGCGGCACATCTGGGCGATACACACGACGCGGGCCCGTAAGTAGGAGGAGGGGCTGGGAGGATGCGCGTCGGGGCAAAAGAGACGAGATAAAAAAAACATCGCAGGCGCGGGGAGAAAAGAAGACGTCGTCGCACGAGAGGAGCAGCTTCTTGCACCTACCGGTATATATAAAATCGACGCGATCTCGAAACCTAACCTACTTTCGCCGTTATGTCGATCGGCCACGCGCTCGCTCGAAAACAATGAATAGTTCTTCTTCTACCCCCGCCTCGATATCGTGCAGCGAATTACGTGACCGTAACATTAATCTCGCGCTATTCGGAGAAAAAGATCAGCCGCCGCGCTGCTTCCGTGTAAAGCGATAAAGCTGCTGCCGTTGCTGCTGTCCTGAGCAGCTATCCTGTCTATCCTCGGTTGCAGGAGCGGCAAGTAAGACGCGCGGGAGAGAAATAAAAGAGCGAGAAGTGGCTTGCAGGCTGCGAGGTGCAAACCTGGGCACGTACTTTATTGGAGGAAGATAAACTTTAACCCGAGTGTATACCGTATGAGTAGATACGTCTGGATGGATGGATGAGTTTTGCCTTGAAACGCGATTTTCCATCGAGAAGGGTGATAGGTATGTAATGAGCTATAGGTTCCTCGTATCGTGAGCTAGTCACTTGATTACATCAGTGGTATGCAATTGTCGTACGGTAATTTCACTTTGTAATCAGAGATATGTGACACGAGGTTTTTGTTCAAGAGTCCTTTGCCTGGTGAAGATTAGAGGCTCTTCTTGACGTTCCTACTTTGCTGGAATTACAACTATATGAGCGTGCAGAGTTCTCAGAAAGAACTCTGTTGCATATTAAACCTATTTTCAAAATAATAATTCAGTCTCTTTGTAAAGAAGACCGGATTAAATCGCTCGTTAAAACACTTAACTACACCAACGCGCGAAGTATTGTATTGCTACACATTTACATTTTCATATAAATTTAAATTTACAGTTTATAATCATCTTACTACATGTTGCGCGGCTTACAATTACTCGGACCACAACGACTTACGACGGGTATATAGAAGCCGCGATTAAAGTACTAAGGAAGTGTAAAAAATTAAAAATTAAATCACACGCCCATAGCCACATTACACCGTTCCGCAAGGCGCGCCGACGTAATCACTTTAGAGCCGCAGAGAGTCGTATACTCGAGCGAATAATCCCTATACGCGAATGTCGGCCTAACTCTTCTCTCTTTTCTGTTAGCGCGCGGATCTCTCTCTCTCTCTCTTCCACCGCACGTCCATCAGCCACAATAAAACAGGGGATTTTTAGCCGCCGTGCGCGAAAGAAGCTGCCGCCGCCTCCGTCGCGCTTCCCTTAAATCAGACCCTGCCTCTCTTTACCGTAAATTCCGCGAGCGCGGGCGAAAAAGCCGCAGGATCGTTAATTTGATCCCTGGCCCGATTCCGCGCGCATGCGGCCTACCGCTGCACTACTCGCTGACTTGTGCCCGCGCGGCGAGTAAATTCTGCACGGGGGCCTTTCGTTACGCTCTCGCAAACGAGCGGACGAGGATAAGGCACGCGCGCGGGGAGGGAAAAAACGCGGCTCTGGATGCGGGGGAAGGAAATAAATGCGCGGATGTTAATAGATCGCGATGCCGCGCGCTGTGTGTCTGTATACGCGCTTTTTATCGCCCAGGGTAGAGAGAGAGAGAGGCGAAAGTAAGTACTTTGCCTCGTGGGGCATTTTATATGCGCTTTTCATGCGGGATGCAAGCGAAGGGAGCTTTATGGCGGGTCGGAAGGTGTATGTCACTGTGAAACTCGTTTGCTGCTGCAGGTTTTTCATTTTCTTTATTGGGGAAGTATATAAGCACTAATACTTTTGAGTAATCGCACGATGAAGATTATTCATTGGGATTGAAGAGCTGCTAAATTTTCGAGCTTTTTCAATCATTTTGGAGGGAATCGAGAATATTACACATGTCTTCTTACGTGTATATTCGGTTATATAAGGTTTTAATTAATATCTCAAGTGCGGTGAAAATGATCTTTTACAAGAATATAATTTCTGAAGTACTTCCTCTTTTATAAGCTCAATTAATGTACTGTAATAAATAATAACCGTGATAATGATTGATTTCTGTAATGATATCCTGATCAATGCTACATTATCTCTTAGTCCATTTAAATTCGTTAGCTCAATCTAAAACTACTACTCTATGATAAAGAAAAAGAATTATATATATAGAAAGTAAAAGTACAAATTACAAAGATCGTAATTACCAACTCGAAGCATAACTCTCTTATAAGATTATGTATGAACACGCGCAAGAGGATGTAAGATGTGTATCGTGCGTATAAGAAAAGTCTTTTTCACTTTTTTTTTTGTTCTTCCTATCATCTCAAAACGCAAAGGCACTTTTTCACAGCTCATAATTATCAGTCGTAGAATTTCACTTTCACCTGACAGATATGTAATTAAGCGCGCACTATTCGTCTTTCATTACAAAACCACACTGGCTGAATATTGGACGGGAGGCGCGCGCCCGTCTACTAATTGCAAATGAATGCCCTCATTGTAATCGAGTCGATGCGATCGGCAGCCACTCCAGTCGTTTTCTCTTACCATCAAAAACCGTACCACACTCCGAGTTCGTTACATAAAGCCATTTTTCACTTTTCAATCGCCGCGCGCGCGCATTGCAGCGGGACATCATAAAAAGGTAACAATGAAGAATGGGATAAAATTGGTGCGAGTGAGATTTCCACTGTGAAAAAGTACAGATATACACGAGTATATATATAATATATATGAGGGAGCTATGACATCATGCATTGTGTTTTACGTTCGGCGGTTAATGGGCGGCGCGGCACGCATGTCCTTCGCTCTTGTTTTTCAGCGGGACTCAATTTTCGACGGGTTATAACCTTGGTGTATCTCAAACGTTCCTTTGTGCGGCGGCTGCGCTAACGACACGAAATATAGTTCGACTCTCGCGATCGGGTGGCCTCCCGCGTCATGGCCCAGATAGAAATTATGATTCATTCATTATACCTGCGCACAGTGACCTATACACCTTCCATGTACGCGATTTTGCCTCCGAAAGATTCAACTGTACAGTTAGCTACCCATCAGGCATACTATAGTTGATTGGCATACTCGCAGCTGAAGTATCGCCTAATGTATAATTATCCGAAGATTCATCCCGCGAAAACTGAATTTTTATAGAGCTAAAAGGACGATTAGCGGCGTGTGTGTGCTCAAGATCGGCTGCACGGTGACGGCTCCTCGTCACTCAGCAAAACGGCGTAAAAACCTTAATTAGCAATCAACGACGGCAATAAATTAACTCCCAATCAAACGAAACCGATCTATAATCATCCCGTAAGACGAAGCCGCGCCATGGAGAGGAGACAGAACCTCTGCACCGCAGCAACAAGAAGAGAAACCGAGAGGAGAGAGAGAGATAAGGAGCTCGCAACTTGACTGCAAGGGGAGAGGGGGATTCAAATCGTGAGCACGGCAGGGCGGCGATCGCCAGCCCGGATATCTCTCCTCTCTCTCTCTCTCTCTTTCAGAGTAGCTGCAGCACCGTTCGGGCTCTCTTGAAGTAGGTACCCGGTGTGCGGCTAGGCCTTCCTGTAATTTTAATCGCTCAAGAGGGAGGGAGGGAGAGAGCTGTCCTTCGTCGTCGTCGACGGGGCGGCATTCCGAGAAGTGAAGTGAGAGAGAAAGAGAGAAGATGATGCGCGCGCGCGTTCCGCAAGGGAATATAATAGGACAATTCCGATTACGCCTTGGTGCTTTGCGCGCTACGCGTCAGCGAGATACGGTAGTTCGACGAAGCCACGAGCAAAAGCTACTTGGCGGCTTTATATTCATTATGATGGACGATTTTAAAATAAGAAGTGTGTGTGTGTGTACGTGATCGCTGACTTTGCAATTCAAAATAATAAACCACATGTATATAGTTTTAAAATAATAACAGCGATTGAAAGTTAATGATAATACACGTATTATTGATATAATGTCATGTACTTGATAATTTGAAATTCAATCAACATAAATTAAAGAAGAAAAAAAACAATACCGAGAAAAATATTGTTTATATAAATATAAGAGAGCGAAAACACCGCAGCAATGCAGAGTTGGAAACGTGGTCAGAATTATTTGCACTCCATCCGCGTCAACGTCCCGGTTATACGTTTACGCTTCGATCTTATAATCCATCCGTGGAAAAACCGAGCGTGCACGCGGTGCACCCCTTTTTCCTTAGAACTTCCTTCCTTCCTCTTTGGCCGATAACAATCGCAGCTCTGCACGCGCACTTGCAAAACTTCGCGATTCCCCTGTAACTCTCCCCCGCGCCATGTGGTACCCTCGATCCCTCTTTTATACCCTCACGAGCCGCACGTTTCACTTTTACGAACGGACGGAAAGAAGCGAGGCGCAAGTACGCGCGACTTTCAAAAACTAATCCCATCGGCTCTGGGCCCTCGAAATCCGCCTAATTTTATTGTCTCGCTCAATTACGCATATAATCTTGGGGCTGGAGGAGCCTACCTGGCGGCTTTAGCCGCTATACCTGCGTGAACGCCTACGGCGTCGAGTGTATACAGGGGATGGAAGAAAGTGCGTGCGCCAAAGCCGACGCCTCGGCACTTAAGTTTTCAGAGAGATAGCGTCTCCTGCTCCCACGCGGGACATGCGTCGGAGAGTCTAACGTTTGCGTGTGTGGCTGATGGAAGGGCACAAGCGTCCCGCTGTTGCGTCGTATTTTACTTTTTTTAGTGTCGTGCCTGTTTCGGCAATTTTCTTGGAAACTGTCCGTAAGTGCAGTGGATGTTTTAAAAGGCTTTCTTTGTATTGTGGTTATTTGGGATGCAAATTAAGTTGTACTTTATTGGCTTCTATTGACCGTGAATGAAAAAATTATATTTTAATACTCATTGTAGTAGATTTTCAAGATTATACGTTCGGAAATTGTAATGACGATATATTATTCGCTTTTTAAATGATCAATTAATAGTAAAATGAATATTTATTAAAGGTTATCTTAACCATTTTTTGTCATTAAGAACTGTAAAATGCTAATTCGAAGCTCGCACGACGCATACGCTGAATGAAAATCATTAATACTCGTACAATGCAAACAAACTCCGATATGTTAATAATTTCTTTCTACTCTTAGGAAATGAATTATTAATAAAACGCCTCT
>JAPYZO010005829.1:0-11632 GCA_030522905.1 Torymus flavipes | reverse complement strand
TAACTTAAGCTGCACTTTAGTTGTCATTTTCAAAAACGCTGTTAAAAAAAGATAAACAACAAACTTTTAATCAAACAAGAAATTGTTTGTTATGAAAATTTTTCTTTCGTGTCAACCTAGGTAACTATTTTAAAACCTTTAATTACAAATTGTTAAAACCACTATTACTTTAAAAAAATTTGGAATCAAGGGATTCAAAATTATTTCCATTGAAAATAATTGCTGTATTTATTTGTCAGCTTTTATAAAGATGTCGAGCGCGCGTACGTATCCTACATTCTTGATGGACAATCAATCATCACCAGCATAATTATAAAGATATCATCACTTTCAAATATTCTCCACGCGGTGAGAGTAAACATTCCCTTTTGTACATACACGCAACTGCACAAAAAACGAAATAGCTCCGGGAGGATCGGCATGACGTAAAAGTGGGCGAACCGGGGAACCGGCCGCGTTTAGCTCGAGTAATCGACCGTCGCTGTGCAAACAGCAGCGGCTCTGCGCGAGCCTCCCGAGCTCACCTAATTGCTAATCAGTGCCGACCGAGCGCCTGGACGCTTTTCCCCTTTGGCGCCCTTGAACGCCGACGAGCGATACGTTCGATGCACGGTTGATCCTCGCCGCGAGCATCGCACCGCTAAAATTGGCAACGAAGTTTCTCGGCGGTATACTCGTCTACCGCGTGCAGCGCGTAGGGGAAATGTGAGTTTCAGTTGATCGATGTTTGAATATCAATGGAGAGTTTTATATAGGAAAAGGGAGTTTGCTAATTTTTAGTTAACAAAATGTATAATAACTTGTTGAAAAATTGTCGGAAACTGACACGTTCAACAATATGAATAAATTAATGAATTCAAGTTTTTATATCGAACTTTGATCAAAATCATACAAATAACCAATATCGTCAATTCATCATTAACCTGTTCGACTCAAATTTCTATTCTTATTAGCGCAGTGCATCTGGTCACATCTATATATCCTCGCCTCTGAAAAACAAACCCATAATCATGCTAAAGCACATAAAATCTCGGCTGAAATCACAAAGCGGCGTGCAAAACCTTAAACACACACGCGCCGCCTTTGTTCGAAACGAGATTCTGCTTTGATCTTTGACGACAGCGGCAAAAAGTGAAATTATAAGGATCCCAGCGGGCGGATCGATTGGCCAACGATGAGGCCAAGAGAGACGCGCCAAAAACACGCACAGACGCAGCGCGGCAAAATCAGAAGTTTCGCTTGAACGTAACCAAACGCACGTGCCGCGCGCGGCGTGATGATTCGCGCGAACTCGAATTCTCGATCCTTTTTTCTCATCTCTCTCTCTCTCCCCACGCGAGGCGTCGGACTGTGTATGATGGGCGAGCTCGCGCGCAGACCTCCCACGGGGCGCCAAATTAACGGCGAATTAGTGACGCGTCGTTTCTGCAGTCCCTTTCTTTCCACGCGCGCGGTGTGTGTCGATTTTCTCTCTATACCTATATACTCGGCGCCGCGCACGCGTATAAGCGTTAGACGCGAGTTTTTTTGTTTTTTTCGATGCGACGTTTGATGGCCCGCTCGTCGTTCGTGGAAGCGGTTATATTAAGAGTTATAGCGACGTGTGTGAGAGAAGAGAGCGCGCTCGGGCGAGATTTCGCACCGATGTATCTGTAAATTGCGGCGATTTTTTACGATCTAGATTGCCTCGTTTGGATTGCCTTTTAAGGAAGTGTTTATGGCATTGGAGGAATTTGGAAACGGACGAATCAAGAATAAAATATACAGTTGGGTGACGGATCGAATTATTATACATATATATAAGCTCGTAAATTAATTAAGTGCGAAAGTTTTTACGAACTCTGTCTTTAGATTTTTTTCTGTTATATATTTATATATGAGTTATACAAACTATCTGGCTATATATATATTTGAAGAAAAAGAACATTCAGCATTATTTGGTTACAAGGAAATACAAAGTCTTTATTGGGTCAAAAGCATATATATATGTGAATGTAATAAAAGATGGATATACGTCGTTATTATATATTTTTCCCGAAACTGCAAGCGTTTAAGCTGGCGCAAACACAGCGAACCGCTTTTTCCCAACCCTGTCCCTCTCGGGAAAAGAAAAGTGCCGAGAACCGCGAAAAAAGCAAAAAGGGCCTGTAACACGACGCTTTTACCGGGTTTTAACCGAGCGCGCGCGAAAAGATTCGAAGCGAGTCGCGCGCGGTGCACTCAGAGGAAAGATTCTCTCGCTCCCGTGCGCGTGCGCGTTAATCTTGAGAGGGCCTGCTACAGGTAAACCAGATAAACGGATCGAGCTCTTTAAGTCGAGATTCCCGCTCCCCTCCCCCGTATTCTTTTTCTCCCACGAGGTATGAGAAAAGCAGATACTAATGCGTGGTGTGCAGCGTCGACAGAGTTTCCATGTGCACTCCTTTTTCCCCTATATATATGCTCCCTTCAAAGGGGAAGCTCTCGGAAGGATCTCGGGTCTGGCTAATCCGTGAACGCGGAGAGGTATATAATGCTGCTAGTTTTGGAAACGCTGCATCCGGAAAATTGACCGCTAATCTGACTCGAGCGCGCGCGAACGTAAATAGCTTCTCGTTTTTCATCCTTTGTATTGTAAATATTTTCTTGCTGGGTTGACGAATAATGATCCCCGGAGATCGTTACCGGAGATGAAAGAGTTTTTGCGTCGCGGAAATCCGAGATCTATTTCGGTTTCCCGGAAATTTTGCCACTGGTTTTGTCAAGCAGATAACGTGTGATGGTTTTTCTCGGTAATATATTCTAATTATTAGTTGAAATTTGTATAAATAAAGCGTGGTATTTTAGCAAATATGGCTAAAGATAAAGATTTTTTTTCTTAAAAGAATCTTTGAAAGAAAGTAAAATAGTCATAATCTGCGTTATAGTAATCTGGTCATCAATGACGTCTTTATTAATTCTAATTTCGACACCTCAACGTCAACATGGCTAAATACCCAAACAGCCTGGCAGTAGCCTCCGCGAAAATGCCAAATAGACATCAGCGCCGAAATTAACTGCATCGCAGACCAACGCTGAGCAATTCCTGGAAAGACCGACGTTACCGCACACCTACCGCAGTGAGAGCGATTTCGGCAGCAGCACCGTCAGCAGCAGCTACAGCGGTCCTGTCCTTAGATCCCGGCGCGAGAATGATCCTTGATTTACGGGTGCAAACAAGGTGGTCCCCTTGATGGGTTCTCTCTGTCTCTCTCTCTCTTCCCTCCTCTTCGTCGCACACTTTTTACCCGCGGGCCTGATTGCCGCCAACGCTGTGTGTGTTAGAGATTGAAGGTTAAGTAGATTGTTAAATATAGGTGGGATGGGAAGCTGATAAAAAGTGCCGAGACTGCGTGGGTTTTTCGGAGCGGGTTTTTACAGCGCTCTCTTTTTTTTATAATTACCGTGATTTTATTGACAAACCAGATGAAATGAAGATGGAATGTGGAAGGATGTTGTTGTGCGAAAATGACGTATAGTTTTAGTTGAAAATATTCACGTGATTTTACTATGCCGATAAAATATGTATTTGATTAAAGTAAAATTTGTACGGACCCAATAGAGATTTTACTCGATCAGTATTTGTTATTTAACGAGACGTATGTTATATTGTAGTGGAATGAGAAATATAACGTTGTAATTACCAAAGTATTTATGTAACATAATTAGCCCCTTTTTTCGAAAACTTTTCAAGTGTAATAAAAATATGAGAAAAAGAATAACAAAATCCTAATTATAATGCATACAATGTAAAAAAATTCGTAGTAAACGTATTTTCATCAAATTAGTTCCGAGTATCTCTATTGTTACGACCAAATTGTGCATTTCCTTCCAAATTTTACAATTACCCATTTTTCACCTACAAGTAAAAAGAAAATTCTTAATGCACATACCTATAATCTCAAAGTCACCTAAACTTTATTTTATTTATTTGTGTTTATAAAAAATATTTAATTTTTAAACATAACATAATGTAGAGACATAATGTATTTGAAATTAACCCTTAACAATATAAACGCACTGAGAAAGAAGTTTAGTAAAAATTTAAAATTGTTTTGGAAGAATTACTATACTAATTTATAAAAATACTGCAGACTGTAAAAAGTAAAAAAGTTACCATATTTTATATAGACAATTTCGCCAGAAGTATAAGATAAGATAAGATAAGATAGATATTTATTTGTGCTGGTCAAAATGTAAATGTATAGGACAAATTAGTACACTGTAATATTATAAAATTTTCTCTAAAGTATGGTAGGTTGTGGATTTTTACAATCTATGGTAGCTTTACGAAATAGTGCAGTAACTTTGCAAAACGGTTTGTAATTTTTACTAAGCTTCACATATTTTCCGACAGTTTTCAAGTACGAATGAGCCAAAAGTTCAATATCCTTTTTCAATTAGTCTTTTTTTTATGTGGAAGTTAATGTGTATTGAACGTGTTTCGAACAGTTGTTATTACAAAAATAATTAACAATTTGATATAGTTATTATACCTATTATTTATAACAAGGTAATTCATTCTCAAACTTGAAAGCCCGCTGTAATATAAAAAAAACAACTATACTAGAATTACGAAAATCGTAAGCATCTGCACCAGAGCAACTAAAGAGAGTCATTATTCCGCTCGGGTTCACCGATTTACGAAAATAGCATTTCACATTCCCCGCGGGGACTTTTTGCGGCTCTCTCGGTCCATTTGACCACAGGACACTGCACAAGGATTTAAATGAATTTTCGTCGCACAGCAACAAAAAGCGGACCCAATCGCCGACCACTTAATGTCAAACCTGTTCGTACCGGTGATGAGGAAAATAGGAGACGCGGAATAACACAAGTATGAGTGGGAAGAAGAAACGAGAAGTTCCGAAACTCGTCAACGATCGTAGAAAAAGAACGAACAAAGACTACCTTAGCTCTTTCTACATCTCCTTTTTCTTTTACCTTTTCTGTATCTGCTTTAGGTCCAGATTCGAGATCGGCAATTTACTTTTCCATAGATATTTATCTCGCAGTTTTCGGACGCTGGCGGTCTCGCATTGTCTGACATATATTCGTCGCTACGGGATACTGCTTTCAGTACACTGAATAGACGCACAATGCACACTACCACTACTAGCCAAAGTAACTCAAATGAGGCAAACTATAAGTACGTAAGCCGTTCAGATTTGTTGGAATTCAGCCTTTTTGCGTTTTCGCTTCGCAGTAGATCCGATTATCGAACTTTTCTCATAGTTCAAAATAAAATATAAAAATATTATTTTATTTCTAAAAAGTGTAGTAATATTTTCAACTTTGAAGAAATCATTACAAAGTATGTTAATTTTTTTTAACATGAATACCATGAATTAATAAAATTATGACAGAATAATTACAGTATACAAACAATATATACACAATATATTACAGAAAATAGAAAAAAATTTGGCAAATTAAAATTTTACAAAGCAATACTGTTTCTACTGTTCCCGGGCATGCAATCGGCAACTATTTGGATATATGAGGAACCAAGACACCATTGCCCTTCATAATATCAACCTGCCAACAAAGTTTCAAATCGTCTAAAAATGACATTTGAAAGAAATTTACAAATTAATCTAATTTCGTTTGAATGCCATTTTCAGAAGATTTGGAATATCGATTTCAAACTTTAAACAATGGTAACTTATTGTTTCCATAAAATTTTAACTTTTTGTTTTCTCTAAACAATGAACTCAGTCGAAAAAAGTGAAAAGTTTATTTTTAAGTTTCACGATGGTCAAGATTCTCATAAGCTACTGCATATAATCTCTTGAATTTGATCAGATTAAAATGTGTATAAGTATTATAACTGTAGATTCGCAAAATATAAGCGATGTTAAAATTTGGAGCTATTGATTTCATGTGAAATATCCCATAAATAAAATAAAAAAGAAATAATACGCGCGAAGCTAGTTGAATATAGCCAGTATTCTTTAAAAAATTAGGTTTGGTAGTCACCACAGCTTTGTGGCGTAAAATATACACCATTACGTATGATGTGATCGAGTAACCCGATTATCTGAATGAATTTTGATCGGATCTGATCGAAAATGATGTCAGACCTTCGCCTTATTATACGTACGTGATGTGTTAATTTTGAAAAAGATCCCTTCAAAAACATAGAAATGCGAGCACAAATGCAATTATAAAAAATTCAATTTTTGAGCTTAATGTATAGAAAATTAATTTTCAGTATATATCTAACACGTGCTTCTGCTAAAACTAATTGAAACACATCTTTTTTATATTGAAATTTTTTTCTACGAACAATATTTGTAAACGCAATAGTGATATAATCGACAAAATAATTGATTTACCATCGTTAATTGACAGGATTTAATTTTACACAAAAATATAATTGAGAATGTTCAAAGAGTATAGGTACTACCATAGTTGCTAAACACTTTAATTTTAGTAAAAATCATCTTATTGGAATGCGCATACAATAATACACGTAAATAGACACTATTAAAAAAAATGATATCATTTGGAGTATGGAGAAATATTTATACAAAATATACAAATGAGCAAAGAAACATATATATTTGTTGTATTAAGTCAAATTGATGGACGAACAGTAAAAGACCACGAATGACAGCAAAAAAGAAAAACATTTGTACTACGGTAATCCATTAGCAAATATTTATTATAAAAAATTCATTTTTAGCATTCAAACTTAAAAAAAGAAATTCATAAATTAGTTTGAGGAAGCTACGTGCCAATGAATTGGCAGCGATTTTTTAAATATAGCTCCAGTTCTCCGTAAGATTTTTACTATACTGATATAGTAAATGTTCACCTTTATTTCTCTACTTTAAAAGAATTTAAAGATTACAAAAGTACTTAATCGGCTTGCGATATAAAAAGTATGCCAGTGCGTTCATTCACAAACGTGAGGCTTCACTTATCCGTACCCTCCCTGTCAGAGATTGGAGGGTTCGCAACGCACGGCTGTATGAATGGTTGCAACTCACGCAGGCGTTTGCGGGTTGATTAACAGTGACCTATACTACTGCTACGAGGGCGAAGAAAGTTGGCATCGCTTGCATAAATTACGAAATCTTGGAAAGTTTGTAAAATACTTATTATTTTTTATTTTTCCAACTCATTTGATGTCGAAATATTATCGTACAGTAACGATTTAGATCAAAGAGTATATGATTATTTGATTTTACTTTATAATTATTTAAAAAATATGGTTTATTTTAAAAGCAAAGGAAGATGAAAGTTCATTATGCGCATGTGTCAGTGTGTGTACATATACATTACTTACCACATTAACGAAGTCCTGAAACGTAACGGCCTCGATGCGGGACTCCTTCGCCCTCAGGTAAAGAATGTCCCTTTTATTTATCGGAATCTCCACTATCCACTCAGGACTTCTCAGTGCTATTAGGAAATCCTCGACTGGAATCTCACCAAAGCCCTCGGGATCGTACTGTAATGAAGCAGATAGATCTTCAGAAATCTGAGAGATTGCTCGGATCAAGTAGGTGAATCGTTTTATTAGTTTTTCTTTTCGACACTAAAGAACGAGATTCAGATGATAATATCTTACCCTGTCGAACAGTAACCTCCATTTCTGAAAAAGAAGAGAAAATTATTTTTCATAACATATATTTGGATATATTTTTCAATAAATTAAATAATGCTTAGAAATAATTTAAAAAAAAATAACCAGTTTCTAGCTGAAACTGGAACTGAATATTAGAAAATCGCTCGCTTAGCATTTTTTTATTTCTACCAAGGATGTTGTTAAAATTACATTATAATAATAGCGAAATTGATTACACTAACAAAAAAAATCTCTATACTAAAAACTTTACAATTTTGCATTTGCATAGTTAATTTGTTAATTAATGCATAAGATTGACACACGTTAATAATTGGTATTTTATCTCAAATATTTAACTATTCTTGTATTAGATTCATAAATAATTTAATTATCTACGTCAAATCAAAATCATGGCCCATCAGCAATATCTATATTTGAATATTTAAATATTATACTTTATACTCCATTCCACTCGTGGCTCATTTAAAGACTCGATGTGATTGGTTATTATTTGAAATAGCGCGAATATTTAAATTTTTTCAGATTAAAATGTGCTAGATTTGAATTTTGAAACTGAAGTATTTGTAGAACTTTTAAATAATTAATATAGAATAAAAACATTTGATTTATTGCTTGCAACATGTATCTAATTATTGTATCATTTCAAAACTAAATCATAGTGAAAAATAGTGTTCATAACCTCAAAAACAAAATAGTACGCGCGAATCGCGTTTGAATTTTGCTAGTACTGTAAACAACTCATTTGCTATAGGTATACATATATTATATTGTCATACATTACATTCAACTTTCATTCGTTTTAGGGTTAATAAAAAGTACTCACGTCATTGAGGAGTTCTCGACGATACTCGGACTCGTCAATATCGGAACCGAGATCAGTGTGATCGGTAACATAGCCATCGCATAGACCGCTGTTGGTCTCGCTGTTGGCGTATTCCTCCTCGATGGCGCCGGTGATCGTCGGTATCGATGCGACGCTTGCCAACAGCATTATCGCTCAAGGCATTTCGTCACCGGGTAAAGCCCCACATAATTATCTCCTGTCGACCCTGTAAACATTTTATTTTATTTTATTTTATTTTATATTTTAGTTTATACAATGCAGGCCCGAATGCATAGAAACAAATTACAAATTACATCTTTGGTAGATGAGTATAAATAAGTTAATGTAAGGTTGCAAATTATTTGAAGGCGGTTTTAAATGTCGAGAGGTGAGACACTTTGATTATCGATACGGAATCGAAGGGGGTTTCATAATGTTTTTGATCGGTGAATTGTAGAAATGAAATCGAAGTTCGAGGTAAACGGTCCGCGTGACCAGGTCGGTATCTACGAAGATTGTATCTACGACGATGCAAAGATTTGATAGACTGAATATGGCAAGAGTATGTTAGTACTATGTTAGAGTAATATAATACATAGTAAATTACGATACATGTGACCTAAGTAGCACTTTTTTGCACGGCGTGAAGTTAGGGCTCGAAAACAGCGAGGGACCTAACCACGCCGTGCAGAGTGCTCCTTAGGTCACCAGTATCGTATAATATTTTATAACACTGCCTACCTAAGCCCGCTGACACGTCTATCCGTGCCATGTAAGTGCGGGCTTAGGTCACACAGTGCTATAAATTACAATTACTGCCATTAAACCGTTTATTATAGGCATTTTATTGCAATTATTATCTAGTCAATTATTTTGATCGGACTTAACTAATTACAAACGTCTTATTTTGGCTTCACTTTCCGCTCATTACTTTTTTGAAGATAGATAGAGTCAATAATACATCACCGTCGGGCATCATCACGTCTATAAATATTGATTTATCAAAAATTAATTCAAATGAATCCAACGATAGTAACTAATAAATAATTTATTGAAATAAGTACTTTGTAATTCATATATTATACGTATAATAACTTCCTCAAAATATATTTAAAAAAAAATGTATTATCTAAAATCGTTACGGAAATATGCTTACGTGTTATCGTAATTGCATAATTATGGTATTCACTTGCAGTATATTAGTGAGTGAATGCATTTTTACGTTACAGATAAAATAATCTCAACTTCTTGAATATATGAAATGTTGACACTTAGTCTGTGAAATAATTTTTAGTTATAGAGTAAGTGAAATAGATACTCATCCAATAAGTGGAATTCTGCTCTTATCGAATAAATGAAATAGTTTCCAGTAGTCAAATAAGTGAAGATTGAAGTATGATAAGTGCATTTTCATTTCTTTAGATTTAGAGAGTATACAATCGGTGTCAGAATTTAGTTTCCACTCTTAAAAGAATGATAGCCGGAAGTAGTGGCTCATTTAAACACTCGATGTGATTGGTTATTTGAAAGAAGCGCGAATATTTAAATTTATTTAGAATTAAAAATGTGTTAGATTTGAATTTTGAAACTCAAGTATTTATAGAACTTCTAAATAATTAAAATAGAATTATAAAAACATTTTATTTTTTGCTTCAAACATGTATCTAATTATCTTATCATTTAAACTAATTAAAACTATAAATCATAGTTAAAAATAGTATTCATAACCTCAAAAACAAAATAGTACGCGCAAAGCGCGTTTGAATTTTGCTAGTTTACTTAAAATATCAATAATTTGTTATATGGACTTTATTGACTTATTTATTTATTTATTTTTAAACTATGTAGGGGATAGACCAATAGTTTAAGCCCCCAAAATAACAAAATTGGATAAAAGTTTTCGTGCGGTGATAACAAAGCTATATACAAAAAAAATTAAATGTCGAGTTGCAAAATTCGAATTTTCGGTTTCTTTGAGAAATCAGTCTCGTTTTTATATAAATAAATAATTGTATCTCTCAAATAAATCTACAAATGATTGTATATGAATATATATTTAGCTCTAATTTATTTTGATAGTTCTAATGTTTGATATCATTTTAGATTTCAAAGGCATCCCTGTTCTTTGATGTACAAAGGGGCTTTTACCCGCTTTTATGTGGAAGACAATACGTCATTGTCTTTTCGACGGACAAAATCATTTGAAAAATTTCACGTCTATAAAAAGACCGGGCGAAAGTTCCGACACAGCTCACTATACTACTAAAAGCAAGCTCGGAACAGTCGCACATTTGTTAACGCCATGAGGTGAGTTGAAACCAGAAGTCACAAAGTTACATTATGAATTAACTTTAATACACTTTATCAGTTCTATTTTGCACAATATGATAAATAATATTTTATTTGAGTTAATCGTACATATTATTACAGTCTTCAATTATATATTTTTATTTTTTATTTTTATATCCATTTAATGTGTTTGTCGCATGCTTTCTGATATTTAAACTAGATGATTTAATTGTCTGATTTGTATTATAATTCCTTTTTCGTCAAGACGACAGTACAACTAAGCATATTATAAAAATGCAAATTCTACAAAAAATATCTCGCTTATCTGCAGAGAATGAAAAATAATCGTAGAACGAAGCACGCGAAATTAACAGTTCCACTTTGATAAAAAATGTTCTCTCTTCCGTACCGCCAACGACGTACCCCATTAATCACTAACTGGATTTGCGTGCTGATATACCCGCGAGGCAAAAATTGCGTAATTCCATCCCGACAGCCGCGCGTGTAACAACCCCACGCGTAAACACGCACATAGACGCGCAGCCCGTAGATATATAAGCGAAAATTGCGCGCAGAGGCATATTATCGACCGACGTTGCCTGCATGCATATATACGTATATAAAACTCCAGCCAACGGCTAGCAACAAGATGAAGATGAAGTGAGCGCGATGGAGGAGAAGGAAGAAGAGGAGGAAGAAAAAGAAGGAAGACACACGACGACGATGGGCCGGGCAGTGCGCGCGCTATAGAGCGAAGGCCGAGATAGAGAGCGAGGTAAGAAGGCGCGGGTGTAAGGAGAAAGTGCGCCCTTGAAAAGCGTGCGGCGCGTCGCCTTGTCGCAACCTTGTCTTGTCTCTCCCGCGCGTTGTCTAGTCTAGTCTCTGTCGCGCAAGCTCACACGTAT
>JAPYZO010005827.1:0-17882 GCA_030522905.1 Torymus flavipes | reverse complement strand
CATCTCCACCATAACGGCCACTTTATAGCCTGAAAAGCAAAGTGATGTCTGATTACCTCTTTTAGTTTATTTCCGCATATGTGGAAATGACGTAAATTAACGAAAATAAAGTAATGTAGTATAATTTTTTACGTTTATGGTAAATTTGGTTAAAACTAACAAAATTATAATACATAAATACAAAATAACTTTTAACATCTATAAAGTGGACACAATTGAGATGGGAATAAAGTACTGTATATATAACACGAGAGTAAAGTCGATCATTCCCCAGAATGATCACTGAATCATTGAATTCACTTGAAACTCACATTGAAACAATTAATTACAATAAAACCAGGTATGAGAGAGTGATGGAGTGACTTAAAATAAATAAGTCGCATAAAAAATATGTGACAGCTCAGACTCAAACTCACGGATCTGGGATTCTGGTGCTCTGACCACTGAGCAAATCTCGCGAGGTTTGCTCGAAGATCTCGCGCGCATTTTCTTTTTATCATTATATACTGACGTTAGGGTGTCAATCGAGCTGAGTCCGTGACACTGTACTACGTAAATTTGTGGGCTTATGCTATTTATTATAATATTTTTCAAGATATCAAACATTTTTACTATCAATTCCAAAACAAAGTCCATTATAATGCCCATCAATACTCAAATGGGCATTTTCCAAAGCTGTTTTGAGAGTCCACGTTCTTTACCAAACGGCGATTGAAAATTTCTTAAAAGTCCATTTCTCGTGTAAAATTTTCTTTTAAAAATTATTAAAGGCCAATTCGATAGAAGTAAATCCGCTAGAGCAACCCGAAAATGTTCGTTTCGTCCTTATAAGTATTTATACTCATTTGAACAGAATCAACTATTCCTTTTCAGAATAAGTAATATATTCTCGCTGTAATTATGAATTTCTAGGAAAGGCTCTTTGAACTATGTAATTGTTGAAGACCTAATACGCTTAACATCGGTTTTGGGATTTATTATGCAAATAGTTATTACTGACTATTGTTATTGTTGCGCTCATAAATAACGATACTATTTTAGTAGTTTGGCTCTTCAGTATTGATTTTCTTTGTAAATCGTGTATATGTTTTAAATAATAGTTTTTAACATCGATATATGAAATTTTCGGTCGTACAGTTTCACTTCTCGTAACTGTCAAAAGGACATTATCATCACATGCAAATACAAAATTTGCAGCCAGAGCTAAGACTTCGGCTATCGCGACAGCGTAGCCGTTCACCTGTTCTTTCGGCTTTTGTACGAGCCACCGGCAGCAGTCACCAAGAGGGCTACCGCCAAGGGCGCATTACCTTTGAGAGCTGCAGCAACAGCAGCGGCGCGTGTGCACGACGCTCTCTTCCTCCCTATACGGTCGTAAAATAAATAGCTGAAGCGAGCATGCAATAAAAAGATCGTCTACGAGAAAGTTCTCGTTTCTCTTTCTATCTGCATTTTTATCGGATGCCCTTTACGTGCGCCATATCCAAAACATCGGCCGAATAAACCCCTCGGAAGTTTTCGATTTTGCAGAGGAGAAAGCCGTTTCTTCATAAGGTCGATATAAGGAAAAAAAGAAATTCATTCCGAGTTGCGCGTGCTGTGGCCAGTTACGCAGTAGTTCGGGGCATAAATTCGCTCCCTTCCTCCAACACGAATTGAGGCACACAGATCACGTAGCTCTAAGAGAGACGGTGACACTTATTGCATCCCGAGCAGACAATCAGATCGTTATCCGTGTACAGGCGTGTGACTCCCAGTTATTTTCTGAATAGTATACACAGTGAAATCTGTCGATTGAATTTCAATTTTATTAATATTTTATCTGTACAAAAAGTAATTTATAAATCAGTTAATAATATGCGATGACTTGATTAATAATTTTCACGTAATATATTATTTTTATGAATTACAAATAAATACAGTATATAAGATAGTAAAACATAAGTTTTGGATATAATAGAAAAATGTATCTGTATACAAAAGAATTAATTTTGTTTTCATTACTTTAATAATAAATAAGAGTTTCAACTTTTTGATGACTAAAGTATATAGCTATACTCAACATTCTCCAGGCAATATTAAAAACGCTACAGTTAGTTATAACCTTAATTCTAAGCTGAAGTTTAGATATTGCACCGAACAGGTAATCGATTATATATAGCTATGTATACAGGCAGCAGTTACCAAATTACTA
Source organism: Torymus flavipes (assembly GCA_030522905.1). Taxonomy (NCBI): domain Eukaryota; kingdom Metazoa; phylum Arthropoda; class Insecta; order Hymenoptera; family Torymidae; genus Torymus; species Torymus flavipes. The sequence goes on along the minus strand of JAPYZO010005827.1, from coordinate 15,688 downwards.
AAATTAATATGAAATTGAATATTGCATCATTCCAAAGAGAACTTTGTGATAGTGAAAACCAAGTTATCGAATAAACACGTTCAAAACGCGTTTTTATTCATCTGAAAATATGCTATTTTCAAAAGAGTGATCATTATGATATGTGTAAAATTCTTCTTTTTTTCTTTGAATTGTTTGGAAAATAATAACGTTATATTCTTGGAATACTATCATATCGATTTTTCAATTTTATTTAAAAGAAAAAATAAGTTTTTATTTTTCACAGACTTTTTTCAAATGTATTTCAAATAATTGATAAAATTTTAATTCTTGTAAGTAAAAAGCCAACTTCATTGTTTTTCAATAAACTATTTATCGTCGGTACTGAGCGAATTATATGTGGAAGGTTATTATTCTACTTACCTTCTGTGTTCATCCTGAGCACTAAGGCGTCTGTTAAAAGACTCTCTACTCAAGAGATATATCGTTTGACGTTCACGAGGGCAATGCACGTTGTAATCAATGGCACTAAGTGAAGCTGCTATAAGCTGAAGTTCATCCCAAAGGCAAAGACACAACTTCCTGTCACGGGGGCGTAACGCAGCACCTGATCAGCGGATTACGTACCAAGGTCAACGAGCATGACGAGAGAATGCGAGACGCGAATGTCTTGAATTCCAGCAACAGTTGTTTAGGTTTCAGTGCTTTAACACTCTCATCTTTCTTTTCATAGCGACGCACATTGTCATGCGAAGTGACGTTCTTGGAAGTATCTTTTCTTACTCCGCTTTCGAAATGGATATCCTTGCCATTAGAGAATATATGAAAAAAATGAAATCTTGCATAAAAAATATGATACATAACTGAAGTCGTATTTCGAACTCTATCACTATAAAATATTGTTAGTTTTCTACCAGAGAATACACGATGGAAATTATAGGTGTGTATTGATCATGTATTTGATGTGCTAAAATCTCCGCAATGTTATGACCCGTTGTCTATAAATATCATCGACCACTGCAATGTTTTATTGCATACTCTTGACTCTGTATTGTAACTCAATAACATTGCGGAGATGTTAGCACATCAAATACATGATCAATACACACCTGTAATTCCCATCATGTATTCTCTGGTAGAAAATTGACAATATTTTATAGTTCATGTGTTAATTAAATGAAAGCATTTTTAGAAAGTAAATATGTAAAAATGAGACAATCTACCTAAAAGTATTACTACTAAGTAGTTAAAATATCAATGTTGTCAAATGTAAATATCAAAATTTACTTTAAATTGATACATATAGTTAGTAAATAAAAGCAGAATATTGTTCTTTTTAATTCGCATTTTATGGAATAAAAAAATATTATTAAACGAAATTATATTTTATACAGAACGTTACTTGATTGAAAATCCATAATCACTTTATATTACCAAAGTTAATTTATCCATTAAGGATAATACGATGCCTTTTGCATGAAAATTAATACATTAACGATATTCACAATCTTCAGTTTTCTACGAAAATAAGCGCTTTTGAGCGCTCTCGATTAAGACTAACGCGGTTCAGTGTTTATTTTGAATAGGTTGTGATAAAAAGTATATAGCATATTTGCAATAATAGAAGTTACAACATAAGCTAGTATCATGTTCAATAAATAATTTTTTTTCTAAATCTCCTCGACAGTCTGCTTTTAAGCGACTACAAAAAAATTTGAAAAAAATAAAATAAAAAAAGACACTTAGCACTGCATTAAATATAATTATCACTAAATATGATTCTGTAAACTAAAAACAAAATCGTTTTCTTTTAACATACTGCATTATTAATAAACCCAGTTTTAAAATTTCCACGATGGATTTTCATTTACGTGATGAGAAAAATAATTATTGGTTTACACTGAAAAAAGTAGCGAAAACGCACGGACGATACCAATTTTCGCCATCAACTTGCGAATCGAGTTCATTTCCGTCGCGAGTTTTCGAATGGTTGTTATAGTTTCCGCGGGGCAGCAACGTTCTAGTTTTCATACGGAGTGTATCATTTTAACTATTTAAAAAGATAAACATAGGAAGAAAGGTGACTCTTCAAAAGATAAAAATAAGTTATATAACTTATAAATCAACACGACACGTCAAAGTAGTAGCTCATCTCATTAACATCCACTTTCAACACTTAATTATCTTTGTTATCTTGCGCGTATACCTCTGCAATGTTTGCCTTTCATTTCGCGCTGAAAAGAATTTTTATTCGTACGAGTGAAAAACCGCGCGTCCAACTCCTCGACCGGATAAACTCGCATCTATATACAATTAGTTTGTTCTCGCGTAATCTCTAGCATTTCGGCAAATAAACCGCCGGCCGTGCACTCGCGCGCGCTATCTTCGTTTCTCTTTATTTTCCGTGCTGCTCCACTGTTTACATAGCGCTCGCGCGCGCGCTGCAGCATCGGTTCGCTCGCTCGTCGGAAGGCATTATGCATATTACGCGCCCAACGAATTGCGCGACGAGGCGGCGGCAGCGGAACCCTTTAGCACCCGGCACTTTACCCTCCTTATACGACACGTCGATTCCGCGGCGCGCACTCGTGTGTCTCTCGAGCCGGCGGCAACGTCGCGCGCGCGGAGGCAATGCTCTCGACCTCGATACCGATTTTCTCTCATTCTCCATTGCGCTCGAGAACGCGCGACACGCGTAAGAATTATTCGCGCCCGTACGAGGAGACGCCGCCGCTGGCACGAGGTTACGAGTAGGGCGTTCCCCCGTGTTTTACAGAAATTTAATCTTTTCGTCTTTTTATCCTTCTTTTCCAGTTCAACCGCAGTATAAGAGATAAATTTCAGTTCAGGCCTATAGTAGTTGCGGAGCACAAGAAAAGTATCATTTAAGTTTTAACTTTTCATTGAGTTGGAAAATAATTATAAACACTGAAGAGTGCGTGATATTATTAAATTGTAACCAGAATAGGAATATTTATTGCCTAATTAGCAAACAATTTTACTCGTTACTTTTTACTCGATATGTTGAAAGCTAAAAATATCGTTGAAGATTGATCAGCTTGAACGAGTAACCTTTTTAAATTATTTTTAGAAGTTTAGATACAAGGTCGGAAAAGCTATTTTTAAATTAGTTTTGATAAGGTTACTTTAGAGAGTGGAGGCGAAGCAACGCTTCTGGTTATAAATAAAAATTTAAAAGTGGCTCAACTTATTAGATAGCAGAATAAAAACCTTCCACTCTTAAAAGAATGATAGCCGGAAGTAGTGGCTCATTTAAAAACTCGATATGATTGGTTATTTGAAAGCAGCGAGAATATTTGAATTTTTTTAGGATTAAAAATGTGTTAGATTTGAATCTTGAAACTCAAGTATTTATCGGACTTCTAAATAATTAAAATCGAATAAAAACATTTGATTTTTTCTTCAAACATGTATCTAATTATCTTATCATTTAAACTAATTAAAAATAAGTCATAGTTAAAAATAGTGTTGATAACATCAAAAACAAAATAGTACGCGCGAAGCGCGTTTGAATTTTGCTAGTATATTATATATTTGATGTGTAGCATATGTAAGACGTTATATTATTCAGTTACTCGACTTACTTGTTCAATTGGATTTCTTGTGGAGTAGATTTATAATGAAAGAAAGTCGCTTTATGATAACTTCAATATAGAGTTTGAAACGAATGCTCCCTGAAATTGAAGAAGACAGCGATGATAATAAAAATTGTAGCCTGCATTGGTGAAAAATTCCTCTAATGAACTGACGGAGGGGGATTTCGATTAGCGAAGACACCAGAAATGGTCTTCTTCAGTTTTATGTGCGAGCGCGCGCACGATCGTTCTATCATTTTGAGGAAATTTTTTAACATCCAGGTCGAAAAGTTTTAATCCGTCTAAGAAAGAAAGTTTGTCAAAAAGTTGGGCAGCACGAAGAAGAAGAAAGGACGGGACATCTTAGAAGGCGAAGTATCGAATATCGAGAGACAGAAATGGGTCAAAACGGATTGCAAGTCGTTCCCCGCGCGCGTGCGCGAGCTTACGGCAATCGCGTTAGTTTTGGCACATAAGCGTTTTTTGGAGTTTCATATCGATGAAGCATCCGCGGATATTTGATTGATTGGTCCTGCAAGTTATTATCGACACATCTTGCAACGAAAACAAATATTTTTTATTGATTTATCGTAAATGGTTCTACGCTATATTGTTTCCAACCGCAAGTATAAAAATATATTTTTCAGCGCCGTGGTGTACTATATCGATCACGACGTAAAAAATTGAATAAAGGTTTCCACAAATTTACACATTCCCATTTCAATTTTACGAAGAGCGTTGTTTTTTTTAGTAAGTTTTAAAAAACTCGTAAAAGGATGGTACTTCGTATTTGATTTTAAAATAACAATCAAATAATAAAATTTATACGTATATCGTAAACTACGAAAAATATGCATTAATTTAAGGGAATGTATAATGAAAATGGCAAAATTTTGTTCTTTCAATTTTAACTTAAAACTTTGCAGAATGATTGATAATTTCATTATACGCAGGATAAGTCGCTAATATTGTAGTTGCGATTGAGTTATAATGAATTACTGCTGTTGGCCCAGGACGGTAGGTCGCATCATAGAGGTTGGTATTCCACACGGCCTAAAGACAGCTATATCCTAAAAGAATAGATTCGATATGTTTTTGAAACTTTTTGCCAATTCCGACTTTGGGGTATAACAAGTGTTAGAGTAATAAATTTTTCTACAAATTTTTGAAATTTTCATCATAATTGGTCGAATAAATGAAGTATGGAAGCTAGATGCAGTTAGTCAGGTTATTAAATGAACGTGGACAAACAAAACAACGTTAGTCGAACACATATCTTTTTATAAAGTAATCTTTTTATTATTTCAACTTCGGTTATCAAAATATGCCATCATTTACACTTTTTCTATTTGTATATTATCTTGAACAATAACATTCAAAATCTGTTCTCTAAAAAATATGAAAGAATTGACAAATAATAATATACAAATGCTCGCACGGACAATAGTAATAATAATCAAAGCGGATAATTACGATCAACTAGCAATTGGAATATGTTAATGGGTGACCTGTAAATGAGTATAAATACCGTAATTGCGGTGCTCTTTAACCGATTATAACGTTTCCAAGCTTTGTGCATGGGTGCGCCCGATCGGCAAGCATTACGTGTCATATGGACATACGGCACGACTATTTATACACACACACACGCACCTCGGCCGGGCACACTTGTGTGAAACGCGACACGCGCGGCGCGTAAGCTCGTTCTAATGAAGCCCTAGTGCGCGTGTCCGTTTTCTCTACCTATCTACATGACAAATGGAATGGAATATCGAGTATTTCCGGTCAAACACGGAGTCGCGGCCGCCATCGCCGCCACTCCATCAATTTGACCGAATTCTAAACGACCTTATTTCGAGCACCGCGCGTCTGCCCCCGCGTGCTCTGATTAGGCTTGTCTGTCTGCAAAATCGCACCGCCGGTAACAATACGCTTCGGAAAAATATGCGGATTTGATCTGGCTGTGAATAGAATTTTACATACGCGTAAATTGCGATGAATATACTCTTCGCCGAGGAGATTTTTTTTCATTCGGATTTTTCACACGGAAGCCGTTATTAAATTTTTTCTCTCTCGGATCTGTTTTCAGTACTGTATATATAGCGAGGGAACTTCCATTTTCACTTTTTTAAAATAACATTTAAAGTTTAAAAATAAAAATTAAGATCTCGAGTTCGGATATTATCCACGGCGTGAGGATGTAACTTTTGGCCTCGCACTGCACGTAAGAAAGAGCGAAAAGTTTTTGAAATGTAGTTGGAAAATTTTTACTTCCGCATACAGTTCAACGATACTATTGAGAAGTTAATAGCAAGTTTGTATAAACTGTTACAGCTCGGCAATTAAAATTCACGGCATCATGCTTTTTACTTCGCCCAACTGTATCGTCTCGTTTGAAAATTATTTTATTATACATTCGCGCGCTGCAGAATTCTCCAGTGTTCTGCTTAATTCGCTACACGTGTACACCTGTTATCCCCTTATTCAGTCTCAACTTGGCCAGCAAGAAAAGACCGAGAGTTTCTTAGTCGAGAGAGTAGAGAAGAAAATATCACCCACGAGCTGAGCGATAAAGGTTGAGGCGCAACACGCTTTCCGTGATTCAATTAATTAAGCCGACGTTTTTCCAAAATAACTTTATTTAAGTGTTAAAGTTAGATTGAAGCACATAAAGTTGAAAAGCGATTAGAACTAATCGAAAGCTCTCGGGCGCGCCTTATATATACGTGTGCGCGCGCGCGCGTGTCTTTAGTTTCACGAGCGCGCAGCGTTCTAATGGGGTGCAAAGTTGTTGCTCCGCCGGTGTGTGTGCGCGCGCGCCGGGCTTTTTCTTTATGACAAACGACGCCCGGGATCGCTGTACGTGCTACCTCTCTTCTTCTCTCTTTTACCTCTCAGAACAGCGCACGCTGATCGCGTAATTGGATTGCGCGAATAATTAAGAAAAACGATTAATTAGCCGCCACCGTCGCCGACGACGACGACGGTGCCTATGCATAGCCGCGCGTCGTCTCTTATTTTTTTTTCTATCGGTATTATATACGCGAGGAGACAGAGAAAAAGAGAGAAAGAGAGAGAGGCAGCGTGATAGAGGGGGAGAGGTGCGGACGAGTGCCAGAACTCTGTCACACTTTGGAATTAATTAAAGCACGCGGGAACTCGGTCAGTGTACGGAGCTCTTTGCGTGGGGCGCTATCCATCTCTCTTTCTCACTTTTCCAACATCGAGAGAGTGCAAGCGAGAGAGAGGGGAGGAGAGAACAAGCGCACCCGGGCGAGTCGGGGCTCGATAACGAAGCCCCAAAGTGAATATAAATTCTCCGTAATTAACTTATGCCTCGCGTTAAACGCGCGCGGCCGGACCATAACTTTGGAGGTTATAGGTGGCCGCTGGATGCATGGAATTGCCTCCATACTCTCTTCCGCTTTCTTCCTCGGCTCACTTCTGCCCGCGGGCATCTTTTGTTATAGCGCACCCGACGCAAGAACAAGGCGCAGTGCGAGGGGCTGCGCAGCCTCCCATTCTCCGGGCTTGAATTGATAACCGGCCGCGGGAGTAGTGTAACCCCGACGCGTCCCGCGCCCCGCTAATTTACACATTCATCTGAGGCGACGACCGCGTGTTTGTTCGTTTTGTCTGGAAGAGAGGGAAAAGTTCATGCATAATGCGTGAGACAGAGAGCCTAGAGTATGTGTATATATATATATATATATTGTCGAGAATGGGATGACCTCGATTTCGACGCTTTTCGCGAGTAGGCCGCCGGCTGTTGTTATTACAGAAAGTCCCTTTTTCCGCTTTAATTGTTTTGCGTAAACTAACTTTCGACTGGTTTATTTTTTTTTGCGCTCCACTCGCGGGTCCGCGCGTTTTCTCCCTCTCTCTCTCATAATTGTTTTCCAAGTGATAGAAGCCAGATGCTATGCTAATGGACTTCGCTTTGTTCTTGCGCGCGAGCTAGTTACCCAATTGACCTGCTCCCGTAGGTAGCTGCTATCAGTTTGCTCGATATTTTTTCTTTTATAGGGGTGGGAAAATAGCTTTACGAATAAGCAGCCGTATTGTTGTTATTATGTATTGTTTAGAAATGGCCATTCGTTTCGAATTTCAACAATTTTTTATATACCTGTATGTTTATGTACAACAAAATTTAGTTAGAATTTCAGATGTGGTTCAGGCGTGATTATTATTTTATTATTATTTTTTTAACTAAAACTACTTTTTATGAGTGCCAAATTCGATACTTCAATTTATTATTAAAAAGTTTTTCAATCAACATCAAATGAAATTCTAATAATAAATTGAATTTTCATTAATAGAAGGGTCAAATTTGACACCCATAAAAACTTAAATTTTGTGATGTGTAAAGTCTTTGTCGACGATTAAAGAATGTCTAAGACGAGAGTCCTATATTTGTTAATGGAGAATAATTTTTTTTTCTTACATACGTTTGAGTCTGAAAAATAAAATCTTCGACGGTTGAGCTTTATACAGATTAAAACTTAAAGACAAAGGACGAAGGGTTTGAAAAATTCGCATAATGCATATCTTAAGCCACGAGCTTTGTCAAGACATTATCAAAGTAATTTTCAAAGTGCAGTTTTCGAATTATTAAAGAGTTGGAGACTTTTCGCGTGCAAAAATGTCAAAGTTTCCTGGCAAGGATTATGTAATGTACTTGATTTTCATCCAAATCTGTACAAAGATTCGGCTAGAATTCAGAATGAAAACAGTAACGCATGGAGTTTAAAATACTGCTGGACTTACTCGCCTTGGGTACTTAAATGTATTTTTCACTTTAAACGAGCGGCGCTAAATCGGCAATGTTTTCTTCCCCCAGAAAATGCAATAAGCTTCTCTGCAATGCGGCGTTTTAGAAAATTTACATTCTGCCTATATTTTTATCATGACAATTATTACAACACGTATGCAGCATTTTTTAATTTGTTACATCTTCTCTTAATTAAAATAATATTTTTTACTTTTCATGAAAACTCTAGCCGCTGATCATTTAATGAAAATTGGTTTTATTGTTAATTAAGGAGTGAAAAAAAAATACACAACAGACCGAGTTTGAATTTCAACTGCGTCGATTGAGCAGCACCTCTGAACCGAGTTTTTCGAAATTTCGAATTTTTATGTGCTTATCCCGCTATAGCTTTGGTAGTTTGAAACCCAATTTCAACTGTCGATCCGCGTTGCTGGATGAGTTACGGAGAGCGACCCCAATGCGACCAAAAGTGCTCATTAGCGCACTAATGCAGAATAACACAGAGCTCAATATGAGAACTTCAAATATAGCTATTCAATATATAAAAAAAGATCGATGAAAAGGAAATTCGTTACGAAGTTTATGGAAATACGGTCATGTATAAATTGATAATGTTGTGCGTATGTTTGAGTTACATATTGCTATGCAGATTTATTTATAATCTGCAAATACAGCTAGTGAAATTGAATAATTTCTCTATCATTAAGAAAGAGTATTTATAGCTTTACGAAAAATATTTGCTGTTTATATGTAAAAAATTATAATTTTAAAACGTAATTGAGTTATCGAGCATAAAGTTATGAAACTTTAAAAAAGCTATCAGTTGTAGAGTAGAGATATTTATTTTTAAAACTACAATAGTATAACTTTTTACAAACTGCTTCAATTTTTCCGAATTTACTGGAAAATCGCGGTAATTTTTACCGGAAGATTCTCTGCGCATGCAATATATTTATTTTATACTTAGAATCTCGAACTCAAGGTGTTTACAGGAAGTTTGCTTTTTCATTCAGTGGTAGGTATTGTGAGATTTGGATAAGATAAGTGCAAACTTTTGAAATGTTTGAAATGACTTTTTGAAACTTTTGTGTTTTCAGTTTTTACAAAGACCTAAGTAACATTTACAATGTGAATGAAGTTTGCACGAGTGCGACATAGAAAACGTCTTTAGTGAAGTGGCTCAACACATAAAATATTTCTTCGTTTTGAAAACGCTGACAAAGAAGAAAAAACAGCTTCAGTTTATGAAAGCTTGTCCATAATATTTGATCTTAAAAACAAGAATATAAAATATAGTTTTTTAATTTCCATACACAACAAAGTAACAACTTTATAGAATTCGACATTAAAAATTATTTCCCTGCTAAGTTATTTTATAGTAGCTATTGATAATTAACTTTTTTTTACATATTGACTATAGATGAATTTTTCATACTTTCCGACAGTTTCAAAGCGATCGTAGTAAATCTACGGATAATAATTATTTAAACGACCAACGCAATAAATAGTAATTAAAAATTAACCTTGCGCGTAGTGTCTTAAAAATCTTACGACGGTCGTCTCGGAGAGTAATGTCGGCGCATGCATAATGCATAGAGAGCAAATTCCGCTTCCACAATAGCGGGGACGAGGGGAAAAAAAAATGAGTGCGCGTCGCATAAAATTTTAATTAGGCGGCGTCACCACGGCACAAGACAAAACCGCACGATCGTCCATTGAATTAGGCATTAAAAGATTATACGCGAACGGTCTTTCATTTGTTAGACTCACCGCGGCGCGTTTGATTGCCCCGCGGAAAGAGAAAGAGAGAGCGAGAGAGTGACGACCGGTGAGTCGCCGGGATATCTTTCGACAATGAACGAATTCTACGGCGCTATAAATGAAGAACGAGGGTCACCGAAAGAGCGAGAGCGCGAGCAATAGCGAGAGAGAGAGATCGCGAGGCTATCTGAATAATTTTGCGGTTAAATGAATACCGAGGAGAATCGCGGAATAATTAATTCCGTTAATCGTCCGAGTGAATTATTCATTTCGGTGCGCAAGCGCCGCACGTCGGACTGCGTGTGCCAACATTAACGATCCGTCAAAATATGGAAAATCGCTTATTGACGGTATTATTTGCATGGAACAGAGTTGGCGGAGCGCGGATTTTCGCTCCGTCCCCCCAACTCCCCCTCTTGGTTTACGAATGAATTTCGCGTGAAAAATAAGCGCGAACGCGAGATTTTAAAAAATGCTTCAGCGCTTATTTAACAAACAAAATGTGAACATGGGTTTTCACATATTTACATGGCTTGGAATCTGGATATAATGAATGCTGTAATAAATGCTCAAACAGTCAAGATTAATGAAATAACTTTCGTATAATAAAAATCGCGGAATTTTGAATATATTTATATAGATGATGGAATTTTTTGTTTCGTTCGTATATATGAATTCACGCACTATGCGAGAATTGTTTTTCCGAGATATATAAGAGAAAAGCCAAACTGGATGTAGAAATTGTTCGCAATGGGTATACGGCATGTCAGGCGTAGCGAAAACTTCTTACGCGCCAAAAAACACGGTAAAAACGCAGAAGAGGAAAACCTGCGTTCACAAAAGGCTCGCGGGGTTGTAAAGAACCCGCGGCTCGCGCCGCGTGGTCGAAAAAAAGGCCAACTGAAATCAATCGAAAATGCACCAATGAACGAGCGAACTGCTCGTCCTTAATTTCTAAACAATCCTTCCCATTGCCGCAAGTGCTATAGGACACACAAAACTGCAAAACACAACGCGTGCGCGAGCGTCGTTCTGCAGTTAGCGCTCATTCGCCTGCGCGCGGCCCGCTCTTCTCGCTGCAGCGTACTATGTTGCGCCTCTCTCGCTTTTTCCGGACACCATTTTTTTTGCCTTCCTCAATGGAGCAAACGGCTGGGCACAATGCGCGCGTAACAGCCCCATTGTGGGCTGCTTCGGTGGTGCTTCGCCGAGCGATCGACGTTGCGTAGCGAATGGGTCCCGGCAACGTCTATGTATGTATATATCGCTGCGGCTAAAAACCGGCGTCATCAAAGCCAACGTCGACTCTCATGCCGTCCATTGACGTCGAGTGTGTGACGCCATGCCGCGCGCGCGCGGCGCAGTACAGATTAGGCGGGACGACTGGCGCACAAAGCTTTTGTCGCTTATATAAACGCGGAGAAAAAAGGGCTTTTCTTGCTATATATAGAGAAGCTTACGCGTGTATGTGCCCTGCTACGTATGTGTGTATGTAGGTAAGACATAACCCAACGTGTTCAGGATTATTTTGTTTTAGGTCTTTTTCGGAGACTCGTTTTTTTTACTCATGTATACTAGAGTTTCTTTACAATGTGCATCTGCGCTTTTTGTTATGGAGCTGTAGCAGTATGGAATGCTATTAGATAACTGCTTCAAAGGGATAAAGTTATTAGTATTTTTAACAGTTTTCACTGTTTCTCAATACTTACATGTTTAAGAGTTATACAAGTAAAAGGGAAATCGTTTTTTTATGCTAATTAAATCAACGATTTTTCTTTCGGAAGTTCATTTAAGTTCTGGCGAACAATTCCAGGACGTTGATATTGTCTTGTAATGAGATTTGCGACTGCAAACATTTCAAGTTTCTCTACTTTCGTAAACTATTTAATATCGCGTCGAGAACTTTATAATTTGTGCGTAGTTAACTTTTTGTTCTTTAAATATTAAATGTTGTTCGTCTGCAGAGATGAATTCTTGGTAAGAAAAATTATGCATTCTTACATGAAAAAACAATAAGAACAATAATCGAAGTTTTCACATTGCTGAGAAATTGTCTGCAGCGAGATGACAAGCCTCGCGAAAATGACCCAATAATTTAAATTTGTATTCATCAAAACAGTGAAGACTTTTAAATGCAATTATGGAACGAGAGCTGCAGTATAAGAAGACAGTAAGAAGTGCAAAACCTAGTGTCGCGAGTAATCAACTCCGCCTTTCTCTCTCTCTCTCTCTCCCTTTCTCTGTATATATATACACCTCTATTTCCTCTTCTGCTCTTGATCGCGTATACATTTAGAGTGAAAATTACTAATCAGTCCGGTGCGCCAAAATTCCAACGCTCTAAGACTTTTACTGAGTACCTACTGCTTTCAACTCTGAAGGCACAAATAAATCAGGAAGTTTTTGCTATTTACACAATACACTAGTGAGACCAGGAAGGATGGCGAGAGAATGGAAGAGGGAGGAAAGAAGAGGAGAGGAAGCGCGCAAGAAATGGTTGGGAGAGAGAATGAGAGCGTAGTGTATGTATATAGCCGGCGTCTCCCGTGCCCTCTTGCTTGCTGACTTATTTGCATGGATATTTGGCCTGTTTTCCCCCACCGCTTCGCTCTTCCTCGCCGTTTTATACGCCGCGCGCGCTCCCGCAGCAGCCACCGCAGAAGCCTCAAGTCCCCGCGCACACGCAGCCACTCGCTCTCTCTCTCTCTCTTTAAGTAAGCCGTCGACGAAGCTGCCACAGACAAGGAACGAGCGGGAGGAAGAGAGAAAATTGAGCCTGCAGGGCCAAAGTTACCCATTTGCCGGTAGCGCGCGAATCGCGCAGCCGCCCGCAGCCTTCCGCATCGCGATTCGGTCAGATTCGAATGCCCCATGAATACGTCGCCGTCGATGCTTCCACTCCTCCTCCTCCTCCTCCTCCTACTCCTCCTCCGCGCACTCCTCTGACCCGTCACCCGGATACCCTTTTATCAATCTTCGCCCCGCACGCCTCCCTGTCTGTCTCTCCATCTCTCTCTCTCGCTCTCGCTTTTCTCCGCCTCTTTCCGTCCGACTAGTCTACGGTGACGAGAGCAAGGGAGTGAGAGAGGGTGTGAGGGAGAGCAATAAAGCTCAGAGCTCGGGTAATGTGGGCGCCCTCCCCTATTGAAATCCAAGCGAAAGGCAGACGCGGTCCGATATCTTTTGAAGATTAGGCGTCTTTTACGGATTCGACGTCGAGACCGTCATCAGCCCTTTCTTTTTATCATTTTCCTCCCGGCTCCTCTCGATGCCTTCTTGTCGAGTTGGAAAAGAGCATCTGATTGCGTTTAATGTACTTGAACTTGGTTAGTGTGGTAAAGACGAGTTTTTCTGTTGGCTAACTAAGGAATTGCTTGATTATTACTCGAATCTTGCATCTGTTTTAGAATACGTTTTTAACATTTTTTACATTTTTTACTACAGAAATAAAGTGAGATCTAGATTCAATGGAAATCATTTTTAAAATCTTTAATGGAGAGCAAATTTATTGCATTTTTTATTGGATATTTCAATATAATTCGTTACAGAATACTTCGAAATATAAAGGAAGATGCCCATTGGTTCATAGGGGTTCATTGAGGTAAATATTAATGAAAAAATGAATAACAAATGTATAAAACTATTTTAGATTCATGCAAAATTAAGTATATGCTTACAAATTTACCTATGTATACATGGAATAATATTTAAAAAGTTATTTTTTACAATTTTTACGATGTCGCATGAAATCTCGATTTTTCTACTTATTTAGCAAACTTGAACCTTATAATGTCGCATAAAATCTCGATTTTTCTACTTACTAAACAAACTTCACCCTTATTTATTTCAACTTTCCATTCATTTCCCTGGATTGAATATTTTTCTTAAATTTCATATTTGGTTCTACACAATAACATTGGTATTATAGGCCCCCCTGCGACTTTATATTTACTACATATTCGTGGGCATCCTCCAATAAATTCTAAGAAATTAATTAAAATGTTTTTAATTAAAAAGTAATTAAACATTATAAAAACGAATGCGTCTGCGAGTATATGAAAATATTTGATATCGAGTTCACTGCCGACCAAAAAAATATTCACGACTTTCAAAGATATTCGCGATTCAACATATGCTTTTTAATGATTTTTAAAATTAATCTCATCTTTAGTTTGACGATTCCTAGACGTGATAGTTAATTTTGTTCATCTTATTTCTAAGTACTTTAAAACCAAAAGACTCTTTTGTACTTTCCCAACATTTACATAAAAAAGTATTATTTATTTATGGAATTATTGGTTAATATAAATAGATCGATTTTTTCAATTATACGTATACTCTAGACTAAATTTTATTATACATCGGATATTATAGTCTCAGTTGGAACAACGTGATTGACGAAACATGAAAGTGTCGGGGCTGTGTGTACTATCGGCTAATTGCGCGTCTGTCAATTCAGCAACGCTTTATAATCCATTGTCTATTTGATAACAACACATCTGCAATCCAAAATTATGTTGTTCAAGCAATAGACCACAACGTAATTGGAATTCACCAATGCTGTATCTGTAATTGACTTTTTGTTTTTTATACTAATTAAACTTTAATTGTTATGTATTATTATTAACAATAAACATAAATATTATTTAGAGTCGAATAAAACAATTTACTATTTAATCATGAAAATTGTGAAATGTAATGTGAATTTTGTTTTTAGAAATAAATACGGGAAGAAATAAACGATAAAACTGTCTGACAGTAAAAGTCAGCGTTTGTAACAGTAAAAACAACTCACAGGTAATTGCTCGCAATAGTCTGTTCAATATCGTTAATCGCCAGACATATATATACCTTCATTCTATATAGTGCTTGCGACTTTTACGAAATGGAATTTTGCATAAAAACAATTAAATAATAAATCTTAGTCATTAAAATGTAATAAAAAGTGTTAATTTTAATGTTTATAATTTTGTTTCATTTCAAGTATCTCAAATATACAATAATAGAATTTTCATGATTTGATTTTAGTCCTACAAATAGAGTAAATAATTTTTATCGAGAAACAAAACAAAACACACAGTGCTCATAACTCAACTTATTGTTTTTAGATTTAATATATTTACACATGAATGCAAACACGAAAAAATATTCTGTTTGTACGTGAACAAATATCGCAGAACAAAGAGTAAACACGGAAAATATTTTCTAATCCTATTAATTCAAAAATATTGTCTTACATTGGCATAATCTTATTGCAATGTTTACTAAAATGTATACTTAAGGAGAGGAGCTGTAATTTGGTTGATTGAACATATAACCTTCCTTTGCAAAGTATACAATCTGGAGTCGAGACGCGAGCTCTTCCGCGCCGGAGATTATACTTTGCTGGCTGCAGTGCAAGCACAATTGCCAGCCAGACGCAATGCTTTCGGGCGATGTCGGCACCGTCTGTCTAACTTGTTATCTCCCGAATGGTAAAGCGGAGGGTGGTCAGCAGACCGAGTGAATTAGATCGGATTAATTAATACAATCTTTCAACAAACGCTGGAAACAAATGTTATTCTAAGAAATTTAATTATCT